>PVIU01002346.1:0-175329 GCA_004026605.1 Ondatra zibethicus | reverse complement strand
GAAACATTTTATAAGCATATATGTTTTATAACCTATTTTATTATAGTTAACATTTTTGGTGACTATTACCTGGCATTGGTGTTTTTTCTTGTAACTGTTTCTTTCTTTCTTTGGGAGTCTAGTCTCAGCTATTCCCAGTGGTAACTGACATTCTTGTATATCAATAAAGAACAGCATAAAACAGTCTTAACATTATCTATATTAAAAAGACATCCATATTTTTGTGAACCTGAATCTAATGACCAGGCTCAGAGAAAAATTATAAGTACAAAACTTATAATTACCAAAGACTAATTTTTAACAAAACAAGCATACATAATTTTTTTAAAGAAATAACCATGACACTTTAACAAGACAAACAAGTTTTTTTAAAACCAGAATTAACCATTAATCATTTATGTATAAGAAATTACAGCAAACATCTTTTGGCCTTTTATATACTTTTTTATACCTTTTGTGACCTTTTTTATATCTTTTGTAATTTTTAAGTTTGGCTCTTTTTCTATCTTTGTTTTATTGGTTAAGTTAGACATTTTTAGATAAACCTTTTTATTATTATTATTATTATTTTAGTCTTTTACCTCCTTTTTTAGACAATATAAAAACCTCTATTAAAAACTTTTAAAATGTTTTTTATAGAAACAAAAGCATTTTTAAACATAATGTATCTTTGATATTTATTTTATAATAAATTTGTATGTGAAATTCTCAAACAAAATTAAGTTAATTGATATATTTTTAAATAGTCAATAAAATTACTTAAAGGACTTAGCACATCTCCTAGAATGGACATGCTATGATGATGATGATGATGATGATGATGAAGCCCCAGTTAGCCTGGAACTTTCTATATAGAGTAGGTTGGCCTCAAACTCACAGAGATCTGTCTGCCTCTGCCTTTCAAGTGTGGGGTTCAAGATGTGTGCCAAGATGCCTGGTTTGCACTTGCCTTCTCTTACTTTTTTTCCCTCCACTTCTGATTGTTCTTTACTACAACAGCTATAGGTTGTACATCCACAAACAGTCAAAGCCCTAAAAACTAGGAACTGAGTAACCAGCAAAATAGATGAATCTATTTACGGTTATCAAGGAAAAAGATTCTAGGTTTCTCACTACCTGCTGTGACCCAGGGCATTTTCTGACACCTCATATGTGTGAATTCTGTTTAAATCTTCCAACTAAGGTGTAGAAACAGTATTTTTTATCACTGGCCAGAGGTCACAGACCTTGCTTGAAGATACCAGGATGAAAAAGGCAGAAGAATGTCAATCTGATTCCAGACATTATTTGTGACTCTGGTGAGAGCTCGTTCTATAGGTCCTGGCTGCCTCTCTCTTTAGGAAATGAGATGCTGTCTGGCCACTCAGAAACATAGAAAGTATATAAATCGGAGGGAGTTCAATATAGGAAAATATAGGTGGACTAAAAGCCAAACTGTATTTCAACAGCTAAAACCTGCGTCCATGTCAAAGTTCCAGTAGGAGAAGCTGCTATCACAGTGAAGGGTCTTGTGGGAGACTACTCCAGTGAAAATATAGTTGTTATAGTACAACAATATGTATAACAATATGTTGTTATAGTACAACAGCACAGATGGATTCTGGAGCAGATCTGTGAAGAGTTGACTGTTCCTGGAGATGTTTCTGAAAGTCAGTGAAATAGAGGGTCCCCAGTTATCTCTCCTCCCATCTTCTGTTCAGTGACTCACAGTAAGAGTCTAAAGGACAAAGGAGCTGAACAGGAGAACAGGGGAGGAGTATGCAGGGACTTTTCAGAATAAATAAACAAAAATCCAGCAAAGGAAGAACTAGAGGAGTTTAAAAGGTCTCAATTAGCAAGAACCATAGAAAGAGAAAGGCACCGAGGAAAGGGTACCCACAGAGAAGAGAGCATATTGCTTTAGAGGTGGTTCCTAGCCTGTTGGCCTTGATTGGAGACCTGAAGACAAAACAGTGGCTTATTTACAGCTCCTAGTATTAATATTGGAATAAGGCATTTTCCCCAAAGCCTTCTGTATTAAAGGCTTGATTCCCAATACAAGCAGTGTTCAGCAATGAGGCTTTGGGAAAAGTGACTGGTTCGTGAAAGTGCTACAGTGTTGTCAGCAATAACATTGCCAACTCCACTGATGGTCCTAGTTTAAACTGAGAGGTGGGGGTCTTATGAAATGTGATTTTTTTCTGAGAGGGTAGGAAAGTGGTCGTGTATAGTCTATCTCCCTCCTCCCTCTCTCCTCAGCTACTGTAAGGCAAGCAGCTACTACTCCATTCTCCTGCTGCTGCCATGGTATTCCTTCCTCTCCTCAGACCTGAAACTGACCATGGAAGGTTGGAAATTTCTGAAGTCATGGCCTAAAATAGAGCTTTTTTCTTTTAAGCTGCTTCTTCGGGTATTTGCTACATTGGCCAAAAGCCTGACAGACACATCTGAAATCTGTCCTTGTTACCTAGTGTCCAGAGCACCCCTGCACCTTGGTTTCTGAGTAAGTTCAGTTACTACAATTCACCTTCTGGCATCTGAAGGTGAAGCAGGATGTTCAGCAATTGGTCTCTTTCCTGCCTCTCTGACAGCTGCAGATAATCCCTACCCTGAGGTTGTAAGAACATGAAGTATAGGAGAATAGTGTCCCATGGCCACTAATTTTCAGATGCTCTCCTAGCCCTTTCGGGTTCTCTCAACTGTTGTACATGGCCCTTTTATTCTTTTTATTTCTAGTATAAAAAAAAAGAGCATGTCCTATAACTCTTAGACATCTGTGCAGTTACAAATTATCCAAAATAATGACATGAATAAAACCTAGATAGTGTCAGCAGTCAGGTGGATCTTTAACATGAATCATGGGATCTAACTTGCTCATTTTGCTGCTGATGGGGCTAAAGAAGGAGCTGGTACCACAGCTGAGTTGTTGCTCATAAGAAAGTACGTATCTCTTACTGTTTCCTACATTATGCCAATTCCGAACCTAAACATAAATAAAAATAATTTTATGTGTTCAAAAATCTCCTGTAAAACAGAGGGAAAGTGTTTTCATATCAGAGCTGCGTTATACAACATAGGGATTCAGTAAGCTGGCATTAAACATAATGTGCATTTAAGACAGTAGTAATTTACATTAAGCCAATTTCTATTTGCTATGTGTGTTCAGTCCTTCTTGTCTGTGGAAAGCATCTATCATTTTAAATTGTAGCCACCTGATGGGGACACACACTAGCAGAATTTCTTTGGTACCCTGCACCTGGTGATGTTAGGGGCCATAAAAGTGCAGGGGACTGGCAGCAACTCTTCTTCAAAGGTGCTCTTTTCTGTGGTTGTTAAGAGCTTGATTGCTAGGATGTGAAACTGGGGGAGAGGGGCCTGGAGGAGGTAGTTAGTCTGCTGGATCTCTATATTACTTCTAGAAGTCAAACTGGATAATTCTTTGCTTCCTCTCTCTTATTACCTTAGTTGTAGGCTATTAATGACGTAAGCCAGCAGTGACCAGAAAATTCCAGTTCCTGTTGAGCACTTGTGACACTTGCTGAATGCACCCCTTGGAATCACTCAATACACAGTTTTACAATACCACCCCAGCATATATAAAGGCATTCCTTTCTGCCACATTTTCTTCTTAAATTATGACCAGCATTGTCAGAAGTTTGTACTTTAAATTGAGCATGTGCAGAATATACCTTCTCCAAAGCACCTTCTATATAAATATGTGTGGGTCTCCTTAATAAGTTCCTCACATAGAGAACACTAGTTTGCATGCCCTTGTTTAAATAAGATTCTATTACTGTCAGTTTCCCTTTGATAAGAATTTGGGTTTCAAAAAGCAGAACAGAAAAGGGTTAAAGAACGAGTCAGAGATAGAGTAAATGCTGAAGGCTGGGGTTCCTGACTCCTGAGACAATATGCACTTTCTCTGTTCTGTGATGAATTACTGAAGGGGATTCCTGTACTTCTGAGCAATAGGACAAGCATCCCCTTCCCTGAAACCATGTCTGTAGTAGTTATTCTCTTCTTGGTGTGATAAATGGCTGGTAATAAGAAATCAAGGAAGAAAGGACTTAAGTGGTTCATGGGTATAGTTCATCAGGGTAGCGAAGTCCTTATGGTGGCAAGAGAATGAGGTAGCTGGGCACACCACATCTGTAGTTGTGAACAAAAGAGAGATTAATGCTAGTGCCCAGCTTAATTTCTACTTTTTATTTAGTCTGGGCGTTTAGCCCATGTAATAGTGTGCCCCCAGACTGAGGGTGGATCTTTCTGTCTTTGAGAGAAATAGTCTCAGAGACATGTTTCCATGGTGACTCTAAATCCATTCAAGCTGACAATGAGTATTAACTACCACAATGTCCCCGTCTAAATTTAGGATAGCACATATCATCATCCATCCATCCATTAAATAAATTGAGTGTCCTCTTAGTGTTGGACTTTTGGTGCTGAATAGATAGTAGGGGATGAGATATGCATGGTTTGTAAACTGATAGTTTAATAGATCACTGTGTCTCCAGTAGCAGCAACAGTGGCGGCAGCAGCAGCAGCAGCACCAGCAGCTTTCCCAAGAGCCACACCCAGTATGTCTCAAGCACTTGTTCAGACACTCTACCTGCACGCATTTAAACACAATGTTCTTGCTTTATTGAAATAGGTACTTAGGAGGAATGTGGGCAGTATATAGTAAAAGTGCACACAACTTGCCTACCCCACCATCAAACATTTAGGTCATTGGGAGAATCTAAAATGTATGCCAACCTTTGTGCTGATACTTCCTAAGCATTTATATAGTGTGGGAAGTTCTTCCGTATATATGTTGCTTTTATTGGTTAACGAATAAAGAATCAGGCTTGGCCTATGGTAGGGCAAAGTAGTGCTAGGTGGGGAAAGTTAAACTAAATGCTGGAAGGAAGAAGGCAGAGTCAGTGGGAAGCCATGTAGCACCACCAGAGACAGACGCTAGATGGAACCTTGCCATTAAGCCACAGCCACATGGCGATACAGATGAATAAAAAATGGGTTAACCAATGATATAAAAGCTAGCTAACAATATGTTTAAGTGATTGGCCAAGCAGTGATTTAATTAATACAGTTTCTGTGTGATTATTTCAGGGCTGAGCAGCCAGGAACAAATAAGCAGCCTTCCAACAACATTTACACAATGGGAACTTTTAAGAGTATATCATGTTTAACCCTTACTATTCTTTTCTGTGGAAAACATAATCATTTACATTTTTATAAATGCTAAAAGCAAATCTTAGTTTTGGTGATTTGCTCAGATTGCATCATTTATGAGTGGGTAGTTTAGTAAAGGCATCTTATCCCAATGCCTAACTCTTTTTAAGGCCTTATTTTTACTAAATTTATTATAAAAGATATTGAAATTGTGGTAGAAGGTATAAATAATGCTGTGGTATTAAAATGGGAAGAAAGAATAGTTTTTCATTATAAAAGCAGAGCTTAAAAATGATGTCAGTCTGAATACCAAAGAAGGTAGCAATTTAGGAACCCCAGGATCTATCAGTTGATAAATTATAAATAAAATGTGGGAATTGAGCTAATAGCATATTATCCAGCAATGTAAATATCATTGTTACATGTTTCCGCTTTCTTTTTCTTTCTGGTGCTATGATAAACAACACAACCAAAACATGGTATTCATCTTATAGGTTACAATATATCACGTAGGGAAGCCAAGGCAGGAACTTGAAATAGGAACCATGGAGAAATGCTTCCTACTGGCTTGCTCTTAGGTTCATATTCAAGTATGTATTCTTATATATTCCAGGCACACCTGCTTAGGGATAACACCCAACACCCTCAATATTTTCAAGTAAGTGGGTAGATCTTCCACTCATAGGTGTCAAGGGAACACAGATGGCCAATCATTAACCATGTGTAACTTAGCCAATTGTGTTAGCTCCAGGCTCAGAAATTCCTTACACTTGACTTAATGTTCTACCCTTACCATCATTAATTTCATAATTTGAGAACAAAGATATCCATACTTTTTATTGACAAACCATATCAGCATGCATTTATAGGTCTGAAGTAAAAATGAGTTTTTAATATAATATGGGACAATCAATTCAACCAACCTCCTCATCATCTCAAATGTTTGATATTTTATCGTTTTTTTCTAATGAGATAGTTCGAGACATTTCCTCTGTGATAATTTTTATTTTTTTCTTGACACTATCTAAGGTTATCTGGGAAGAAAGCTTCAAGAAGAAAATGTTTAGATCAGGCTGGCCTGTGAGCATATTTGTGGGGGATTGCCTGGACTACGTTAGTTGAAGTAGAAAGACTCACCTACAATGGCTGATACCATCCTCTAAGCAGCTTAAAAGTAGAGAAAGCAAGCCAAGTACAGCATGCATGTAGTAACTCATTCTGCTCTCCTCCTTGGCTATGATGCAACATCCCCAGCTCCTCGAGCTCCTGCCACTGTGACTTCCACACAGCGATGGATTATAGCCTAGAACTGTGAGCTCAAATAAACACCTTTCCCTTTAGTTGCTTTTGCCAGGGTATTTTATCATGACAACAAGAAGCAAAACTAAGACATCTTCCTAACAACACAAATAGTACTCAGTTAGCAGTCATATGCACCATACAGTGCAGAATCACTCAAAAGAAAAGCGTCAGAATTATTCTTGTTTCACTGAAGCTCTGTGTCCTTTAATTATCAATGACCACTCTTCCTGCCCCCACAAATTATCACCAATGAGGATGGAACTGTAAAACAATATGCTAAAATGAAGACTCTCAATACAGAAAAAGTTATATGTTGCCACTTATATCTGGAATATAAAAAATATAATTTAACAGGAGCAGAGAATAAAATGGTGTATGTTCACAATCATTTTATATTACATATGAACTTTTTTTCAGTATAGATCTGCAATTGATTGTACAAGTTAACTTGATTTTAAATTTTTATTTGCAACTACAGTTTCTACCATCTACACCCTTAATTTACTTTAGTGGTCATTTTAGGTAATGTACCCTGAAAACTATTCAGCCAAGCCTGCGGTTAATATAAAGATTTTAAACATATGTATGATTAAAAATTTCAAAGGTCATCCAACATAATTGCTAACTGGATCCCTAAATTCTATTCATAATACCTCTAATTTCAGTTTTAATAGAGTTTGTAGCAGGGAATTTGTCTGTCAAGACTGTCTGCCAACTTCCCTTGGTGGAGACAAGAGATTGTCTATGCAAATTTTAAAGTACCTGTATCCAGGATATCCAGGAGATGCTGAGCACAATTGATTCTGGAGAGAGAGAATACACTCAGTGGGTCTCTATCCACTCTGATGTCATCTCAAAGATGACTGATATAACTGCTCTATTTATCGAAATACTGAGTTAGCTGAAAGCATGGAAATGCTAATCTGAATTTGATGCCATAAAATGCATTCAAAATGGAGCAAAACATAATAGTAATGAAATGTTTGAATACCTAGAGGAGTCTCTGAGTTGTGTCCTGGACAGATTACAAACTATAGACAGGTCTCAAAAACTTTTGACCCTTACTCTGGCAAATGTATTAACCATATATCCTTTACCACCTGTGCATGAGAAAAAGGTGATAATAACACTTCCATCGCTAAGTTACAATGAGAATAGAGATGAACCAGACAAACATAGGCATTCCACCAGAGCCCCTGGAAGAAGGAAAACTTGGAATATAAATTCATTCCTCATCTTCTCCTTCAAGAACAGAAAGAACAGAATAAAAATAGTTTTAGGCTGTTACAAGAATAATAGATGAGAGTAAGAATAGAGTGCAAGACCTTGGGGATCATCTAGTTCAACCTAAGCATTTTGTAGAAAGAAAGATTTGGAAGCTTGAATAATAAAATTTGGGATAATGGAGAACTTTTCAAGTAGAAGACTGTGTGATCTCTTTTACAGTTTATTTTTTCCTTCTTCATGGAAAAGAATATATTTATACACACAATGATATTGCCTACAGGATGAAAATTAGATCAAATAAATTCAAAGTGTCATTGGATAATACATTCAAGCAGCCTTGTAAACTGGAGAAACAAGGCTAACTCACATTTTAGGGCATCTTTCATGCTTCCAATGCTATATTTGTACATTTGACTTGTTTTATTCCCACATTATCTCTGGTTTGCAAACATGAGAAAACAGTGAAATCTGTCTGCACAATGGGAAGCAAAGATGGGAAATGATAGAGGAGAGATTTGAACCAGGTCTAGCTTAGTTCCAACTTATCCATCTGGTATCTCAGCAAGAGTGTCATGTGTGTACACATTCCACAAATATTGGCATCATTAATTATTAAAGTCAAATCTCAACAAGGTGGTGGGACTGTGGTAGTGCACACCTTTAAACCCAGCACCCAGGAGCCAAAGGCAGGCAGATCTTTATCAGTTCAAGGCTAGTTTAGTCAGCAGAGATATTTCCAAGACAGCTAGGGCTACACACACACACACACACATACACACCATTTCTTGAAAAAAACAAAACAAAACAAAAACAACTCAAAAGATCCAAGTCACATTTATGGCCTGGAAAAGAGGCAATTTGTTGAAAATGAAATAGAGATGTGTAGAGTCCTCAAGTTCATCTCTAGGAGCACTTGTACCCCAGCTGCTGTGCTCATTGTGCTGTGTGAACAGGGGATCTCAGATCAGTAGATGAACAATGCCTTGTTCAACCTGAGCACTGAGCAGAAAAGTCAGTTACAGGAAAAGAAACAGGTGCCTGGGAATATCACCTCTTTCCCGAGGATTTCAGGCCATGACATAACTAGAGGTGAATGTAGTCCAGTTGAAAAGTTGTTAAATTTGTCTCATTTCACAAGAAATTTTTTAAAGGACATGACATTAAAATTACAGAGGATCTTCACATAAAAGGAATATTTTTATTCCTCAAAAGTGTACAAAGGTGGGAAGAGAGGCTTTGTAAGGTCACAAGGTCCTTGCCATTGCATGCTGCATGAATGTCTTTAGAAGAGACTATTGGCATTTCAGCAACAAATGACTTGCTTTACTATAGAAGACTAGAATTTCCTTCTCTTAAAACTGCATGGGGTTCTGATGGCAGTATACCCAAGAAAGCCGAGAACAACTTTTTCTTATGGTGTCCTTCTGGGAAACTACTTACAAGGAAAAATGTAAATAAGGTAAATATTTTATGATGGATTGGGTCACTGTTTTACCTCACAAAAGCACAACTCATGCAATGTGGTTAGAGCAAGGTAAACCATTGAGGTTCCTGGATCTTAACATCACAAACTCCATAGCTTGAGTCACTGGTCATGAAAACAAAATAATGAATAATTGTTTGGCATGCATGCAAAGAAGAAATGAGAGGACATTATAATAACTGAATATTAAGTTGGCTATAGCTTCTGTCTCTTTGTGGAAAAAGCATGGTTGGAAAAGCCATGTGTATTTATGTGATTTTCACACATGGTGACTCTGCTTTAGCAAATGTAGCAGGATCTATGACCTGAACTACCACCCATTAAACTAGTAACTTCCAGAAAGGAGAAGAAACATCCCCTCCCACCCACATCTTCTTCTTTTGACATTTAATAGTGAATACAATGTAGAAATGGCCAATGTGTAGAAGTTACAATGAACTGGAATTTTGTGTTTTATTTATTTTTTACTGTCACATAATAATCATACATATCTATTGGGTACAAAATGCATTTATATTTGTGTACATTGTACAACGATCAAATCAAGGTAACTATTAAATCTGTCATCTTAAGGCATGCACAATATTTTTTATAGTGAGAAATTTCACTTCCTGTTTTCCAGAATCCTCTGAATGTATATCAGGAAGTGTGTCTGATGGGTCTATGCCAAAACAGAACAAGCTACCCAAACAGTGCAGGTTCTTTAATAGCAGGGAAGATTCTTGATTATTTGTGTGTTGTACAAGACATCTAGCACAAAGCTTATGCAGAGAAAATATTCATTGCAGGTTGGCTGAGACACAGCTACATGGCATCTTGAGGCCAAAAAACTATTCAGAATGTTCCAGTAGTGGTAGTGGTGGGCAGAGGTTTTTTTTTTTTTTTAACAAAAATTAATCATTGTCCTTTATGGCTTTTTAAATATACATATCTAAAGGTTTAGGATTTATTTGTGTATTTCAAAATGGGTCTACTGAAATTCCTTGTGGTAATTAAACCAGACCCAACTGCATGGGTCTAAATTTTAAAGCTGGGGGAAACAGTGAGTCTCTGGATCTGTGGAGTTTGGATTTCAGAGACAGAGAGAAATGAGGTATGCATTACATAAGCTCACAGATTGTAGACAGATTGTAGTGAGAGAGGGCATAGCTGCATTAGACTGGACCTGCACACCACCCCTACACTGCTGGAGGAGCAAAGCACAGGTGCAGGATGACAGAGATGATAAATGATAAATTAGGTATAAAACTTTAGACTCACAAAGATAGGATAAATAATACTTTTCTTAATTAGCGAAATGTAAATGGACTAAACATTGTAACTATAATTCTTGCTTGATAACTGTTTTGTATTTATAATTTTATTATATTAAAATTAAAACCTTTCTTTTTATTTAGATGAAAAGGAGAGATGATGTGGGATTTCCTTCTGTATATTTAATGCTTTTATTGGTTAATAAACAAATCTGTTTTGGCCGATGGCTTAGCAGAGAAAAGCCAAGTGGGAAATCAGAACAGAGAGAGAGAGAAAGTAGGTGTAATCAGAGAGACACCATGTAGCTGCCCGAGAAGACAGACACTGAATCCTTACCAGTAAACCACCGCCTTGTGCCAATACATAGATTAACAGAAATAGGTTAATCCAAGATGCAAGTACTAGTTAAAAATAGGCCTGAGTCATTGGCTGAATAGTGTTGTAATTAACACAGTTTCTGTATGATTATTCAGGAAAAAGCTGAGGGGAGATGAATGAGTAATTTTCTATTACTGATATGAGAATACCTAATCTGAAAGTGGGTAGTACTACTCCCAGGGTTTGGTCTCTGTGTGGTATAGGATTTGAGAAAGTACTAAATATTCATGTATTTATTTCTTTTGCTCTTGCCTGTGACTGTGTTGTAACCAGCTGTCTGAATCTCCTGCCCCTTTGACTTTATTGCAATTATGGACTAAAACTTGTAATTTAAAATAAGCCACTTTTTCCCCTGAATTGCTTGTTGTCAAGGCATTTTATCATAGCAACAAAAAGAAACTAGGGAAACAGGCCAACCCATGTTGAGGTAAAGCTACTCCATTATTTCCATCTCCAGTGTAGAACCTGAATTTGAGCATGCAAGAAACTCTGTACCTGTTCTCTAATTACCTTGATTTTTCTGTTTGGTGCATCTCCCATGGGAAGATTTTCTTCCTTCATTGTTAAGCCCAGAATCAAGAAGCTTACAGAACACCAAATAGATGGTTTAAAAAAGTCCCATCACCATATAATAATCAAAGCACAAAACATGCAGAATAAAGAAAGAATATTAAGAACTGCAAAGAAAAAGTGCTAAGTAACATATAAAGGCAGACCTATCAGAATTACACTTGACTTCACAATAGAAAATCTGAAAGTCAGAAGGTCTTGTACAGATGTGCTGCAGACACTAAGAGACCATGGATGCAAGCCCAGACTACTATATCCAGCAAAGCTTTCAATCACCATAGATGGGGAAAACAAAACATTCCATTACAAAAGCAGATTTAAACAATACCTATCCACAACTCCAGTCCTACAGAAAGTACTAGAAGAAATACTCTAACCCAAGGAAGTTAGTTATACCCACAAAAATACAGGCAATAGATAATCCTACAGCAGCAAAACTCAAAGAAGCAAAAACACTCACACAATATCACCAACAAAACCAAAAATAATAGGTACTAACAATTACTGGTCATTAATATCTCTTAATATCAGTGGTCTCAATTCACCCATAAAAAGATACAGACTAATAGAATAGATACAAAAATAGAATCCATCCTTCTCTGCATAAGAGAAATATATCTAAGTTTCAAAGACAAACATTACATCTGAGTAAAGGGTTTGGAAACGATTTCCCAATCAAATGAACCTAAGAAACAAGCTGGTGTAGCTATCTTAATATTTAAGAAGATAGACTTCAAAAGAAAATTAATCAAAAGACATGAAGAAGGTCATTTCATATACATCACAAGAAAAATCCATCATGATGTCTTCTCAATTCTGAATATCTATCCCACAAATATAAGGGCACCCACATGTGCAAAAGAAACATTACTAAAGCTTAAATCACATAACAAACACCTCACACAAAAAGTAGGAGACTTTAGCACCCCACTCTAATGACTAGGCAAGTCTGTCAGACAGAAACTTAATAGAGAAATAAGAGAATTAACAGATGTCATGACTCAAATGAACTTAACAGACATCTATAGAATATTTCACCCAAACACAAAATAATGTATTCTCTTCTAAGCACTTCATGGAACCTTCTTTAAAATTGACCACATACTCAGCAACAAAGCAAACCTCAACAGATACAAACATAGTTTTAAAAAAACATAACTGGAATAATCCATGTATCTTATCAGATCACCATGGCATAAAGTGAGAATTCATCAAGACTAATTGCAGAAAGCCTACAGACACATGGAAATTAAACAATGCTCAACTGAATCACCCCTGGGTCAAGGAAGAAATGAAGAAATTAAAGACTTCCTAGAATTCAATAAAAGTGAAAGCACAACATACCCAAACCTATGGGATACTCTGAAAGCAGTCTTAAGAGGAAAGTTCATAGCACTAAGTGCCTACTTAAAGAAATTGTAGAAATTTTACATTAGCAACTTAACAGCACACCAGAAAGCTCTAGGACAAAAAGAATCAGAATCACCCAGGAGGAGTAGACCACAAGAAATAATTAGCAAAATTAATAAAATAGAAATAAAGAAAACAATACAAAGAATCAATGAAACAAGGAACAGTTTCTTTGAGAAAATCAACAAGATAGAAAAACCCTTATACAAACTAACCAAAAGGCAAAAGAGAGACTATCCAAACTAACAAAATCAGAAATGAAAAGGGAGACATAACAACAGACATAGAGGAAATCTAGAGAATCATCAGGCCATACTTTGAAAACCTGTACTCTACAAAAGGGTAAAATAAAAAATGGACTTTTTTTTGGATTGGTACCACATACACAAATTAAATCAAGACCAGATGAACAATTTCAATAGACATCAGTCATCAAATATCTACCAACTAAAAAAACGTCCAGGGCCATATGGTTTCGGCATAGAATTCTACCAGAATTATAAAGAAGAGCTAATACCAATACTCCTCAAATTGTTCCACATAGTAGAAACAGAAGAAACATGGATGAACTCTTTTTATGAGTTTACCTGATATCCAAACCACACAAAGAATCAACTAAGAAAGAGAGAATTACAATTCAATCTTCCTTATCAATATTGATACAAAAACTCAATAAAATACTAGAAAACCAAAACCAAGAAAGCATAAAAAATATATAATTCACCATGAACAAGTTGGTCTCATCCAAAAGATGCAGGGATGGTTCAATATATGAAAATCTGTCAATGTAATCTACCATAAAAATAAACTAAAAGAAAAAAAACAAGGATTATCTCAGATGCTGACTAAGCCTTTGACAAAATCCAACACCCCTTCATGATAAAGATCTTGGAGAGATCAGAGATACAAGAAACATATCTAAACATAATAAAAGTAATATATAGTTAGCTTACAGCTAACATGAAATTAAATGGAGAGAAAATCAAAGCAATTCCACCAAAATCAGGAACAAGACAAGGCTGCCCACTCTCTCCATTCTTATTCAATATAGTATTTTAATTCTTAGCTAGAGCAATAAACAATAAAATGTGAGCAAGGTGATATAAATCAGAAATGAAGAATGCAAACTTTCAGTATTTTTAGATGATAGGACAGTAAACATAAGTGACCCCAAAAATTTTACAAGGGAAACTCCTGAGTTGATAAACATCTTCAGTAATCTGGTAGGATACAAGATCAACTCAAAATAATCAGTAGTCCTCCTATATACAAATGATAAAAGGGCTGAGAAAGAAATCGTGGGAACATCACCCTTACAATAGCTACAAATAACATAAAATATCTTGTAGTAATGTTAACCAAAGAAGTGAAAGACCTGGATGACAAGAACTTTAAGTCTTTGAAGAAGGAGCCAGAAAATGGAAAGACCTCCCATGCCCTTGGATAGGTTGGATAAACATAATGAAAATGGCAATCTTAACAAAAACAGTCTACAGATTCAATGCAATGCCCATCCAAATTCAAACACAATCCTTCACAGGTCTTGAAAGAACAATATTCAACTCCATATGGAAAAAAAAAACCCAAGGTAGTAAAAACATTCCTGTACAACAAAGGAACTTCTTGAGGCATCACCATCATTGACTTCAAACTCTATTATTGAAGCTATACATCAAATAGTTTGGTATAGCATAAAAATAAACACAATGATCAATGAAATCAAATTGAAAAGCCTGATATTAATCCACACACCGTTGAATACCTGATTTTTGACAAAGAAGCTAAAATTATACAATAGAAAAAAAGAAAACATTTTCAACAAATGGTGCTGGCATAACTGGATGTTGACACGTAGAAGAATGCAAACGTATTCATATCTATCCCATGCACAAAACTCAAGTCCAAATGGATCAAAGACCTCAACATAAATCCAGTTACACTGAACTGGATAGAAAAGAAAGCAGGAGATAGACTAGAATGCATGGACACAGGAGATCACTTTCTAAATATAACACCAGTAGTACAGACACTGAGCGCAACAATCAATACATGAGACCTCCAGAAATTGAAAAGCTTTTGTAAGGCAAAGAGCACAATCAACAAGACAAAATGGCAGCTTGCAGAATGGGAAAATCTCTTCAATAATACATTGGACAGAGGACTATACTCCAAATTATATAAAGAACTCAAGAAACTAGACATCAAAGTACCAAATAATCATTTAAAAATTAGGTACAGATCTAAACAGAGAATTCTCAACAAAGGAATCTGAAATGGCCAAAGGAACCTAAGGAAATGTTCAACATCCTTGGCCATCAGAGAAACAAATCAAAACAACTCTGAGATATCATCTTATACCTGTCAGAATGGCTAAGATCAAAATCACTAATGTTGAGTAATGGGAACACTCCTCCATTGCTGGTGGAAGTACAAACTTGTATAGCCACTTTGGAAATTGTTATGGCAGTTTCTAAGAAAATTGAGAATCAATTTTCAAGCCTCAAGACCCAGCAATACCACTCTTGGGCATAGAGCCAAGGGACACACTCTCATCCCACAAGGACATTTGCTCAACTATGTTCATAGCAGCATTATTCATTACAGCCAGAACCTGGAAACAACCTAGATGCCCCTCAACCAAAGAATGGATAAAGAAAATGTGGTACATTTATAAAATAGAATACTATTCAGTGGTTAAAAAAAAGAAAGAAAAGAAAAAAGAAAAAGAAAAAAACCAGTGAGATCTTGAAAATTTCGGGCAAATTGTTAGAACTAGAAAAAACTATCCTGAAAGAGGTAAGCCAGACCCAGAAAAACAAAAATGGTATGGACTCACTAATATGTAGATATTAGACATAAAGCAAAGGACAACCAGCCTACAATCTACCTCCCCTGAAAAGATAGGTGACAGGGATCCCCTGGGAGGGGGGAATAGACAAAATCTCCTAAGACAAATGGGAGCATGGGGATGAAGAAAGAAGGAAGGGTAGAAGGGGAGGGGAGGGGAAAACAAGAGGAAGGAGAATGTGAGGGAATGGGATGATAAAGATGGAGGAATGAGATGATTGAGATGGAGGAAGGACAGAGAGCAAGACCAAGGAAAGAGATAGTGAGCCATCATGGGGTTAGTGAAAAACCTGGCACAAGGGAAATTTTCAGGCATACACAAGGATGATCCTATCTAAGACACCAAGCAATAGTAGAGTGGGTGCCTGAACTGGCCTTCCCTTGCAGACAGATTGATGACTACCTTAATTGTCATCATAGAACCTTCCATCTAACAACTGATGCAAGCAAATTCAGTGATTTTTAGATAAACACTGGGATGAGGTCCAAGAGTCCAGTCAGAAGAGAGGGAGGAGTGATAATATGAGCAAAGGGGTCAAGACCATGATGGAGATACCCACTGAAACAGTTTACTAAACTAATGGGAGCTCACTGACTCTGGCCTGATAGTGAGATGAACAGCATAGGAACAAACTATGTCCTCTAAATGTGAGTGACAGCTGTGTGGCTTGGGCAGTCTGTAGAACCACTGACAGGGGTACCAGGTTTATCCATAGTGCATGAACCGGCTTTTGGAGCCCATTGTATGTGGAGGGATACATACAATGCTATATCTTATTCAGCATAGATACAGGAGAGAGGGCCTTGGTCCTGCCTCAAAGTGATGTGCCAGAATTTGTTGACTCAGCATGGGAAGCCTTACCCTCTCTGAGGAGTGGATGTGGGATGAGATGTGGGGAAGGTAGGAAGAGAAGGAAGTGGGGAGGTAGTGGGAACTGGGATTTCTATGTAAAGTTAGAAAAGACTATTTTTAAAATAAATAAGCTTTTAAAAATTATTTTTCAAATGAAAAAAAGCTGCAAGGGTAAGAGACCAAATAACACATAAAAGACAAACCTACTAGAATTACACCTGACTTCTGGATGGAGACTCTAAAAGCCAGAAGGACCTGAAGAGATGTGTTGCAGACTCTAAGAGCCTAAAGATGCCAACTCTGACTACTATACCCAGCAAAACTACCAAACACCATAGATAGAGAAAATAAGACATTCCATGATAAAATCGAATTTAAACAATATTCATCTACAAATTTAGCCCTACAGAGGGTGCTAGAAGAAAAACTCTAACACAAGGATGTTAACTACCACCATGAATATACAGGGGATAAGTAATCTGATACCACAAAATCAAGGGAAGAGAAACACTAAAACACTTGCATGCACACGCAGACACACACACACACAACCGTTACCACCACCACCACAAAATAACAGCATCAACACGTTTGGTCATTGATATCTCTCAATATTGATGTTCCCAATTTCCCCAGAAAAAAGACTCAAATTAACAGAATAGATGCAAAACCAGAATCCATTCTTCTGCTGTATCCAAGAAACACACTTCAACATCAAAGACAGACATAATGTCAGGGCAACCCATTGGAAAAACGTATCCTAAGTAAATGCACATAAGAAATGAGCTGGAGTAGCCTTTTGAGTATATAACAAAATAGAATTCAAACCAAAAGTTGTAAGATTAGTTAGGGAAGGATACCATATATTTATCAAAGGAAAAATTCACCAAGATGACATTTCAGTTTATAACATCCAAGCCTCAAACACGAGGGCATACATGTTTGTAAAAGAAACCCTACTACACCTTAAAACAAATATTGACCCTCATGTACTAATAGTGGGAGATGTCAACCCCCCCCACCAATAAGCATGGCATCTAGAAAAAAACTAAGCAGAAATGCTAGAACTAACAGACTTTATAAACCAAATAGATATAACAGATGTCTATAGAACATTTCACTCAAAAACAAAAGAATATACATTGGAACCTGTTGTAGAGTTTCTATTTCTGTGAGGAGACACAATGACCATGGCAACTCTTATAAAGGAAAACATTTAATTAGGGTGGTTGACAGTTTCAGTGGTTTCATTTGTTAGCATCATGGAGGGACATGGTGGCATGCAGAAAGACATGGTGCTGGAGAAGAAGCTAAGAGTTCTACTCTTGATCCGCAGACAACAGGAAAGTGAACTGCGTTAGTGGACATAGTTTGACCATAGGAGACTTCAAAACCTACCCTTTACAGTGACACACTTCATCCAAGGCTACACCTGCTCCAACAAAGTCATGCCTCCTAACAGTGCCACTCCTTATGGGAGCCATTTTCTTTCAAACCTCCACAGCACTTCATGGAACTTTCTGTAAAATCTATAACATATCCAGACACAAAGCAAATTTCAACAGACATGATAAAATTAAGATAAGTATAGGCATTTTATCAAACCACTGATGAAAGTTGGATATAATTAACGAAAGAAACAGCAGAAAACTTACAAATTGATGGGAATGAACAACTTTCTACCCTATGAAAACTGGGTTAAGACAGAAATAAAGAAATTAGAGACTTTCTAGAGTTCAATGAAAATAAATACACAAAATGCCCAAACATATGAGACACAACGAAAGTGATACTAAGAAGCAAGTTCATGACACTAAGTACCTATATAAAGAGCATCTTAATAGCACACCTGAAAGCTCTACAACAAAAAGAAGAAATCATACCCAGAATGAAATAGACATCAAGAAATAATCAAACTCAGTGCTGAAAGCAATCAAGCAGAAACAAAAGGAACACAAAGAATCAATGAAACAAAGAGTTGTTTTGCGAGAAAATCAGTAAGATAAACAAATCCGTATTCAAATTAAATATAAGGTAGAGAGAGGATTTCCAAATTAGCAAAATCAGAAATGAAAAGAGAGATTTAACAACAGATACCTAGGAAATCCAGAGAATCAGAAGGACATACTTTGAAAACCTGAACTCCACCCAATTGGAAAATCTAAAAGAAATGGATAATTCTCTTGATACATAATACTTTTCAAAATTAAATAAGGATCAAACAAACAATTTACATAAAATAGAAGAAGTCATTAATAGTCTCAGAGTGAGATGGTTTCAGTGCAGAATTACAAAGACCTTAAATGATTATTTAACACCAATACTCCTCAAATTATTCCACAAAATAGAAACAGAATAAAGATTGCTGAATTCATTCTATGAGGCAATAGTTACCCTGACATCCAATCCACACAAAGACCCAACAAAGAAAGAAAATTATAGGCCGATTGCCTTCATTAATGTCAGTGCAAAAATGCTCAATAAAATACTTGCAAAGAGAATCCAATAAAACATCAAAAAGATCATTTACAATTATCAAGTAGGCTTTACCCCAGAGATGCAGCAAATGTTCAATATGTGAAAATCAATAAATGTAGTCCACTGTATAAACAAATGGAAAGCAAAAGAAACCACTTGATCATCTCATTAGATTCAGTAAAGTCCTTTGACAAAATCTAACACATCCCCATGATAAAAGATTTGGAAAGGTTAGGGATACAAGGGACAGACATAAACATAATAAAGGAAGTTTATTACAAACCCATAGCCAACACCAACTTAAATGAAGAGAAAATCAAAGCAATTCCTCTAAAGTAAGGAGCAAGACAAGGTTGTTCACTCTCTTCATACCTGTTCAACATAGTACTTTCAGTATTATCCAGAGCAATAAAGCAACAAAGGAGATCAAGGGGATACAAATTGAAAAAGAAGAAGGCAAAGTATCACTATTTGCAGATGATATGATAGTATACATAAGTGACCCTAAAAATTCTACTGGGGAATTTCTACAGCTGATGAACTCAAATGGCTGAGAAACACTTAAAATTTTCTAAATACTAAGCAAACAAAGAAATTCAAATAAAAACAACTTTGTGAGTCTGTCTTACATCTGCCAGAATGGCTAAGATCAGTAATTCAAGTGACAGTTAATGGTTGGAGGATGTGGAACAAAGAGAACCCTCCTGTATTGCTAGTGGGACTGCAAATTTGTATAGTCGCTATTGCAATAACTATAAAGGTAGGTTCCTTAGAAAGATGGGAATTTATCTACCTCCAGATCCAGTTCTAGCACTCTTAAACATAAACTTAAATGATACTTTATACTACCATAGGGATACTTGTTCAAATTTGTTCACTGCTACTCTATTTCCAGTGTTCACAGAAACAACCAAGATGTGTGCCAACAGAAGAATGGATAAAGAAAATATCATTAATTTATACAATGGAGTATTCCTCAGATATTTTTTAAAATCACACCATGAAATTTGTAACCAAATAGATAGAACTAGAAAAAATCATCTTGGGTGAGGTAACCCAGATAAATATGGTTTATATTTGCTTATATTAGCCTTTAAATAAATGATAAGCAAGGTACAATGCATAGACTCAGAGTTTAGGCACAGAGACAGGCACTAGTAAGGACACACAGATGATTCTTGGGGGAAATGGAATAGATTTTATGGGAGGCCTGAAGTGGGAACTTGACAAAGAATGAGAACGGGAGGCTCAGACAGGAATGGAGAAGGGAATGCGACTCATGGGAGAGACAGCTAGAACTGAGTGACGACATGTACTAGGGTACAATAGGAACTTCCAATATATGAAGAAGTCCTAGCAAAATCTCCAAATAATGAGGGAGAAGGAAGTAGCCATCTCTTGTCCCAAAATGGACCTTATAGTGCTAGGACTGTGTTTCATCCCAGTGAGCCACTGGATGAAAGGACCCCATGGAAATGCCCAAACTCTACGGACTGCTGCCAAGACAACAGGTTGCTCTCCACAAAGTGACATCAAAATTCCATTGCTGAAGAGAACACCCACACAACTCAATGAACATGGGAAGGTTGAGCTGATGCCTACTCTGCTGGTTACCAAAGAAAAAAGTATATACCAATCCAAACACAAAACCTTTGATCTACAATCTGTTCTGCCTACAAAATTTGTTATGCCAATGGTGTCATAAACCTTATAGTGAGTAACTAATGTCTGATTTGACTGAAGGCCCGTTCCATGAGCTCGAAACCATTCCTGACACTGCTTGGGGGACCAACACCCAGAGTCTAGAAAGCCCAGAGACCTAGGGTAAAATAAAATATTACTAGTCTGAAAAAAAGAAGTAATAATAAAATATTCCTAATGATATTCTGCTATACTCAAAAATCAGTGCCTTATTCAGCCTTCATCAGAAATTTTTCCTCTGCAGCAGGTGAGAACTGCCACGGACTGGCTCAGGGGAGCCCCTCAGACCGTGAGAGAATCAGGGTCTTGGTACCAGGAAGGCACGAAGTCAGCAAATGACAGACAGACACAACACACAAGAGAGTGGTTGGAATCTGCTGCGATTTTACTGAATTCATTTTTTCATTATATAGTATTCAAACAAACCAGAAGGTCACGTATCATTAGTTGGTACAGTATGAAAGCTTCTTTTAGTCACGTCAGCGATGAGCAGGTGTTAGACATAACACATCCTTAGAAGGGGAACTCTTGTCCTTGGGAACATAAACCTCAAACAAGTGGTTTCATCTCATTTAGGAATAGAAAGTTTCTGTCTCATAATTGCTATCATGGCCCTTCCTTTTTCTCACCCTTTCTTTATTTCATCTAGTGACCAAATATGCCTAATCAGTTCTCTGCACCTGCTGAAATATACTTCTTTGTACTTTCTTATGTAGAAAACACCATGGGGGCTGGGATCTAGCAAGCCTATCCATAAATGGTAGAGCTAAGTAATTCTGCTTTTGTCCTTCATATATCACATACTTATGACTATCATCCTCATATCTTCCTGTGTATTGAATGGGGTCATCTGGTGACTCAGTTGTACTCCTGGGCGGTTCACACCACATATCCCCCATCCTAAACTTTATTAACCCATGAGCCTTACGTGTTGGAATTCTCAATCTTTCAAGGGATTTTTTTTCCTAGCTTCTTTATTCCCAGAATGGGGGTTTCCTAACAACATCTGGATCTTAACCTATGTTTTCCCAAATCATCTGTCCTTTCTAGGAAAAGTTCCTGCTGCTGTAACTCATCCATAATACCCCCTCCCACTGAATTCTTTTTGCTATCATCCAGAATTTGCACAAGGGCTTGAAACACTGGAGGCATCTTGAGCACTGTTTTAGTATCATTATCAGAATTCTTTATCCCAGGAACATCAAGGGGTTCTCTGGTAAAAATATGCATTTGGCCAAGTACAGCAAAGAACATTATCAGGAAACAGGAAAGAATAGCAGAGACAGCTAACCATCTATGACAGCGGTGAGTACATAATCTTTCATTCGAGTTCATGACCTGAGCTGAGGAGTTGCTAAGGAACTGCCGGAGGCCTATCCGCTAACGGCATGAACCCCCCCCCCCCAGCCTGTGTCCTCCAGACCAGAGGCATAGTTGTCACACAGGCGACACCGCTGTGGGTGTGGCAGAGAACAAATACATAGACCACAGCCAGACATAACACACAGAGAGAAATCTTGAAACTATCATGTCTAAGTGGGATGTCTCCATCAAATTGCTCCTCTCAGGTCTCAGGCAACCCCGCACACGTGGAGTCAGAAGGGATGTGGGAGCCAGAGGACATAAAGGACACCATGAGAACAAGGTTCTCTTAAATCAACTGAACAGATCTCATACGAACTCACAGAGACGGAAGCAGCAAACACAGTATGATACAAGTCTGTACCAGGTCCTTGGCATATATATCATGGCTTCCATTTAGTTTTTCATGGGATTCCTGAGTGTGTAAACTGGTGGGTGTCTGATTCTTGTGCCTTCTCTTAGCCTTTTTTAATTTTTCTGTTGGCTTTACTTGTTCAGCTTTGACACGATGATATTTATTTTGTTTTATTAAATTTTATTTTGATAAAAATGCAAAGTAAGAACCACATCTTTCTAAAGCAGGGGAAATAAGAAGAAAAAAGAAAGGAAGAAAGGAAAAAAGGAAGAAGGAAGGAAGGAAGGAAGAAAAGACACAGTCCAAAATGACCACATTTTATATTTAAGTAGTACATTATCATTTTTAGAGGTCCTTTATTTTCTTTGATTCTCAGGAACTTTGAGCAATCTTGTTTCTTTCTTATTTTACAGATGGGGAAACATATGGACTCAGAAAAGAACAATGGCCGTCCCAGAGACAAAGTGGAAGAAAACATAATTGCCCCATTCTGACCAAGGCCTCTAGGTGCCAGGGCCAATGCTTTTCCCCCTTCTACTTTTCCTCACTCCCTCTGTAAAATACCAGGAAGCAAAATCATGTGGCTGAAATGTTTTGCAAATTAGAAAGCCTCTGACATATTCTATATTACTCCTGCAGCTAACATATATAGAGCTTGTTTTGAAAACTGTGACCTGCTTTGAGAGTAAACAGCTTGGACAAAGCATCTCCCAGGTTTTTTTTTCTCAGGCTGAATAGTCAATAGTTTATTTCTTTTTAAGATCTTCTGGTATTAATAAATAGACCTGGGCCTTTCTTCCAGAAAGGGTCAATGAAAGTGCTGTCAAAGAAGAAAGACAACCATGAGAACAACACTTCCAAAAAAATTATCAATTCAGAGCAGGAGAAAGCAGCCAACAAAAGCACCATGCTTGAAGGTTTCTAATGAAAGTGTCCTTTCAACCATAGCTTTAATGGAAACCACTAATGAATCAGGCCACCTGGTAAGGAGTGAATACCAACTTCAAAGAGGTTAGAATAAGAGCAAATCCAGAGGCAAATGAAACAGGAAAGTTGGCTTTTTTGAGCCACAATGAAGTAGCCTCTGGCAATAATTGTTTTACATTCAACAAATGTTTAATGTATACCTACTTTGTATCAGTCATTGTTTTCAGAGAATTCACTTTCTAGTTGTGATAAGTTGTAGGAAGGGTAACAAAAATTGTCAAGATTTTGTGACATCTTAGTGACTTAAATATTCATCTTCTTCTTTAATTATAAAAGACACAGAAGTAGCTACACAGAAAAACTACAAAAGAGTTATTTGATGGTGGAGGGAGTACATCTGTGTTAGTTTGCTAGGGTTGCCATTCAAATATACTGTCAATTTAGTGTCTTAATAAAAATGAATTGCCTCACAGTTTTGAGTGCGTAAGTTCAAAACCAAGGTGACATCAGGGCCAATTCTGAGTTTTGTTAGTGAGGGATCCAGCCTAACATTTTTATAGATGGCTTTGTCTCATCACAATATGTTTCTCTTTCTATGTTTCTCTGTATCCATACTGCTTTCCTTATATGGAACCCAGTGATGCTGGATCAGGCTATAACATTTATTATACTGACTTTGTTTTACTTTATTTCTGCTAAAACCTTATATCTGAATAAGCTCACACACCAAGGTTAACATGTATCAACTTGTGAAATTTGCATGGTCACAATTCTGTCCCTAACACATCCTCTCCTTGTAACCAGCGCATGATATATTGTGGGTAATGAAGTAGTATAGTTCATTTCAACAAAAATGCAATGAAAACATTACAAAAATCAGGAAGAAGGCAGACAAGCCCTATCCTTTAACAGGAAGTAACTTCATATTATAATCTTGATGTATCAGCTTAGGCCCTAAGTGCCAAGATTTATGCTAAGTTGCAGGCATAGAAATGTAAGAAGGGGTGACCCTCAGCTGTCAAGACAGTTATTACAGAACATAACAAATGCATGCAACCCAAGGTTGAAACTCCAAAGATTTTCTCACCTTGGAGGTGCTGTTTAAACTTGATCGTGAGGCATAAATGGGTGCAGGTGTCCTCTACATTCATTTCTGGCAATTAGGAGGCCCATAGGAGTGTTGGTTCCTGGCTGCTCCGCTAGCTTAGACCTAAATAATCACACAGAAACTGTATTAATTAAATCACTGCTGGGCCCATTTGCTCTAGCTTCTTATTGGCTAATCTCTTACATATTAATTTAATCCATTTCTATTAATCTGTGTATCACCATGTGACAATGGCTTACCGGCTAAAGTTCCCAGCGTCTGTCTCCTGCAGCTCCATCGCATCCACTTAAAACCTGAGAGAGCTTCGAAAGGAATTCTAGCTACAAAAATACAGACTTTAATATCACTTCTTGCTGTTTGCTGGCACTGTGCCGCAGCTTCTTTAAGAGAGGTTTTCCTGACTCAGTGGCAAAAGAAAAGCTGCACCATTTTGAAATGCCAACTTTCTGGGCAGTGCAACCTCTGCTCTTCTGGGAGACCAAGGGTGGGTTTTGTGAGAAGAATGCTGTAGCTCGTTTGATGGCAACGTGGACTGGCTGTGTGCCTGGGAGTGTCAAGCATAAAGTAGCATATATACCCTAGTAATTGAACCTCATAGAAGAGAAAGTGGGAAATACACTTAAACACATTGGCACAGACGATGAGAGAACAATTAATAAGTGGGACCTCCTGAAACTGAGAAGCTTCTGTAAAACAAAAGACATGCTTAACAAAACAAAATGGTAGCCTACAGAATAGAAAAAGTTCTTCACCAGCCACACATTGAACAGAGGTCTGATCTTCAAAATATACAAAGAACTCAAGAAATTGGTCATCAAAAGAACAAATAATCTAGTAAAAAAATGGGGTACAGATCTAAATAGAGAACTCTCAACAGAAGAATCAAAAATGGCTGAAAGACACTTGAGGAAATACTCAACATCCTTAGCCATCAGAGAAGTGGAAATCAAAACAATTCTGATATTCCATCTTATACCTGTCAGAATGATCAAGATCAAACACACTGATGACAACTTGTGCTGAAGGGGATGTAGGGTAAAGGGAACACTCCTCCATTGCTGGGGTGATTGCAAACTGACACAGCCACTTTGGATTTCAGTATGGTGATGTCTCAGAAAGTCATCAAACTACCTACCTCAAGACCCAACAATACCACTTTGGGTACATACCCAAAGGATGCTCAATTGTACCAAAAGGAGATGTGCTCAACTATGTCCATTATAGCATTGTTTGTTATAACTAGAACCTGAAGACATCCTAAATGTCCCTCGACCAAGGAATGAATAAAGAAAATGTGGTACATTTATACAATGGAGTACTACACAGTAGAAAAAATGTTGCTATCTTGACAGTTGCAGGCAAGTGGATGGATCTAGAAAACATCATATTGAGTGAGGTAACCCAGATCCCAAAAGACAAATATCATATGTACTAACTCATAAGTGGCTTTTAGACATAAAGCCAAAAAAAAAAAACCCCAAAACAAACAAACAAACAAAAAAAACCCAACAACCTACAATTCACAATCCCAGAGAACTTAGACATAAAGAGGACCCTAAGAGAGACATACAGGGATCAAACCTACATGGGAAGTAGGAAAAGACAAGATCTCCTGAGTACATTGTGAGCTTGGGGACCATGGGAGAGTGTCGGAAGGGAGAGGAGTGAGAAAATGTATAGCTCAATAAAAACAATGAAAAGAGAAATGACTTGGCTAGATTATAAGAGGAAAGTAGCTACGACTATCTAGTCTTTAACCCCATCAAAGACCTGAGAAGGAGATAGTATTACTTTAGTAGGCAGAAAGCACAATCAAGCAGCTTCTAAAATGTACAGTAAGTGACAGAGACAACTGTCTCCCTGGGCAATCACCGCAAATCTCATTTGTAATGTTGGAGCAGCCAACTATGGCCAAGTTCTATAGTAACTAATAGACCATTTTCAGAGGCAGGAAAGTTGTCAAAACCATCTTACTCTGCCTTGGCAAGGTTTGACAGTCTCTTTTGTTTTTTAGATCCTGCTTATTCAGTCCAGATACCATGCATTTTGTCAGTGGTTGAGGCATGGGCAATTCCTTGCCCAAAGGCCAATTTTGCCAAAAGGAAAACAAGCTTCGAGTGTCTTTGACGCTCAACATTGTCTTGGGAATAGATCGGTGCTGTGTGTTGTTGCCTGCTTAGATACTGACAAACATACTTTACTTGACAATTTAAGAAAAATTAGTAAGGACAATTAAAGCAGTTCTGTACATGGAGAGAGTTTTTTGTTGAACAGAATAAGAAAGAACCCCAAAGCTTTCTGGAAGTCATGAGCCACTACTGGGGGAATGTGTGCAGCCACAGGGATTGTGGTGGGAAAAAATAACCCAGGTGGATGCAGAGGTTGGGGCAAAGTGCTGCTGGTGGGAGGCAATGGCAGGAAACCAGTCACAGTTACTGTGGACTTGTATCCATGTTGGTCACCAGATTAAGGAGAATGTGAATAAACTAATCCCACAGTACCTGATCATTTACCAATATTTTCTATTTCCAGAATTTCTCAATTTGTGTTTTCTTTATTCTTTCTACTTCTGTTTTTAACTCTTGAATCATTTCTTTCACTTATTTGATTGCTTTTTCTTTGTTTTCTTTAGGGGTTTGGTTGATTTTTTTCTTTTTTTTTGTCTTTTTTCTCTACATTGAGAGAATTGTTTCATTTCCTCTTTAAGGGTCTCAATCATTTTCTTAAAGTTATTTTTAAGGTCATTTTCTTCTGTTTCATCTATGTTGGGGTATTCAAGTCTTGCTGTCATAAAGTCACTAGTTTCTGGTCATGCTGTGTTGCTCTTTGTGTTGTTGAGTATGTTCTTACCTTGTTGTCTACCTGTCTTTTCCTCCAATTGATGTAGTTGGGGTTCTATCTCCAGTGATCACTTTTCCAGGTGCTAGTGTTCAAGGCTCAGATGACCACTCCTCATAATGGAATTGGGGATACAGTTCAGATTACTTGACACTCTTAGAGGTTGCTTGGTGCTCTCAGAGGTCTTGGTACTACTTGCCACTCCCAGAGGTGTCTTGGACCTGCCTGCAACTCTCAAAGGTTGTGTGGTAGAATGTTATGATTTTAAACTGAAACGTCACATAAAGGCTCTTGTGTTAAACACTCAGTCTCTTGCCTGGTGCTTTTGTGAAGCCAGCAATGCATTTTAGAAGTCAGGTCTGGTTGGAAGAAGTAGGGAACTAGGATGAGGCCTTTAAAGGTTATAGCTGCCCTTGGTGTGAATCCCTTGTGGACCTTCCACCTTAAGGTGGGCCTGGTATTGCTAAAGATGAAAGATGGGATATTGTGCTGTTTTCACAGTACAAGCAGACATCGTTACACACTCAGATGATTGTGATAGCTCCTTAGTGCCCATTGCCTTTAGTTTTGCTCCTTTTCACCTCATTTTCTACAAAGTAACAAGCATTCCTTTAAAATAAATTATGTTTCCCCTTTCCTTAGGTTGCTACAGTGATTCTGCTGCACTCTGTGCTCAAGACTCTTCCCAGCCTTGGTTTAGGCTGGCATGATGTAGCATTTGCCCCTCTCTGTGACCCTGTTTATGCTTCCAACTTTCACACTACCCTTTAGACAATTGAGCCTGTAAAATTATGTCTCTCCCTGGGGCCTTCAGACATTTCTACCTGGTAAATACTTCTTTTAACTCCACTTGGCTAGTTTCTATTTAATTCAAAGCTGTATAATCAAGTCATAGAACATAAAATTATGCTTGTGCTTCTCTGGTTTAAAGTTCATCTCTTTGATTTGACCTTAAATTTCAGAGATTTACCAGTTCTCACATGCTCACTGCTATGTCATCATATCTTTGAGAAGGCTGTAGTATGTAGGAACTATATAAATGATTACTGTTTGTAGAAAGTGAAAACAAGACTATCTAAACCCTATATTGCATTAGATATCTTTATTCCTGTATTCTTAGAAGAAGAGGGATGTGGGCTGACTAAATCTATGTAAAACCTGACAAACCTTGGAAAGGAACCCTAGACACAAAAGAACAGAGTTAAACATGGATTTTGGTAGCAGCATTTTCTCAGATGGGCTTTGTTTTCTAGAAGCAAGCAGAGGCATGATTCTTTTGAGAGAGGTCTTCCAGATTCAGCAGTAGAAGAAAAACAAAACTGCATGGTTTTGAAACAATGGCTTCCTGGGCCATGCTGCCAGCATGAACTCTGGCTCTTTCATGAGGCTGCTCACTTTAATGGGGTTTATGGGCAGTGTGTTGCAGGTTACTTGGTGGCAGCATGGGCCAACTTCAACCAGAGTTGAAGTGGTGAGTGTGGCTGCCTCCCAGCAGTCTCAGAGGCAATGAACAAACCTCACCATGTAGGACTAAGTAGAGCCAAAAGCAAAGCAGCCTTAGTCGTAGCCAAGCTATTTTGCATTTTAAGAAGCAGTTCTGGTCAGAAAAAGATTACAGATATGCAGTAAAGACAAATTCTGATAAAAAAAAAAGACCTCTATGTGGGTCACAGTGTTAAATAAATGTATATAGGCTTGGGAAAGAGAAGAAAAAGGATATAGAGTAAAAAAGAAGTAAATGGTTTTTGAAAATATAAAACAAAGTCTTTAAAGAGACAGAGTAATCATGTAGAAAAAGTAATAGAGTAAGAAAAATAAGCCACACAAAGATGGAATATACACAGAAAGCCTGGATTATATATACTATTGTGTTTTCTTTGAATTTTTGTCTGCAGAGAGACATTTGATTCTGGGGACTGCATATCTAACCCAATGTATATTCTTTAAGGATATCTTGACTTCAAAATTTGAGTCTAAGGATATGTTGCTTTGGAAAAGAAATTCTCCTTTTGTTTCCATAGAGGATGAGAGCCAGTGGATTGCTTGCAGACTAATGTAATTTTATGGACCAAGAACCCCCCCAAAATGTTGCTGTGAACACCCCCAATAATACTTCACCCAACAAAAAACAAAGAAGTTTGGAGAGAACTCTGCCCAAATTCCCAATTATTGTTTATAAATGTTTGTTTACATTTAAAGGGGGATATGATATGGAGATCAATACTTTGCATTTATATGGATTTTGGTTTATTGATACAAATTTAAAATCAATTTTGTTATATATATATATAAGGTATTGTGTATGTGCAGCTCATTTAATAATATAATGGATAATTAAGAAATATAAGTAGAGACAATCATCATAGTCAAGCTTATAGTCATGTTTGTGTGGTTTTATAGGTATACAGGGATATATTTCAGTTAGATAATCTTCAATACTTTCAAATATCTACAGAACATGGCATTTAAATAACTTAGGACTTTTCATGACAATGAAACACATCTGCTCCTGGCAGCACCAATCTACTTCAAGAGGATGATGGGCATTGAAGAGGTTTCTCATGTAGTATTTTAGCCATTTGGGCAAGAAACTGCTCTTTCCTGGACTCTTTGATATTATGCTGTATAAGCTAGATATGCAAGACACACAGATTCAGAATTTGCCTAAAGGTGAAACCATCCTTCGGGGTTCCTACTTCATGAAAGAATTGGCCAGATATATTATAGCACACAGAAGAAAGCAACTGATGAATTTCACCAGTACCAGGCATAAGAGATCTTCAAAGTTCCTCCTTCATGGAATAGTCTGCCAGATACTATAGGCCTGTAGGCTGAAGATGGATGTTCCAACAATACAGAAGAACTTTGGTTGACTATCCAGGCAGCGAGAGGTCTCTGTCAAATCTAGAGTTTTAAAATTTAGTTACAATGTACTTCCTATTTACTTATGTGATATATTCTTCTGGAGTCTTTGATGGAGTTGAAGAATAGATAGTTATAATTAGTTTTCCTTAGTTATGATACAAGATAAAGTAGATATAAAGATTGTAATTATATTTCTTGCTTGATACCTGTTTTGTTATATGTAATTTTACTATGTTAAAGCTAAAACCTTCCTTTTTATTTTTACAGAAAAAGTGAGGTGATGTGGGATTCCCCTCTGTTTATCATTGGTTAATAAAGAAACTTCTTTCAGCCAATGGCTTAACAGAATATACCCAGGCTGAAAGGGATATATATATAGAGAGAAAGTAGATGAAGTCAATGAGAAGCCGTGTAGTTGCCAGAGGAGACAGACACTTCCCCTAGAGCCTGCCAAACTTTGTCAGTAGGCCATGACCTTGTAGTGATGCACAGATTGATGGCAATAGTTTAGTTTAGGAAATAAGAGCTAGCTAGAAATACGCCTAAGCTATTGACCAGATAGAATTGAAAATAATATAGGTCCTGAGTCTGAGAGCCTAGGAATGAATGAACAGCCTCCCTCAACAGATGAGTACATCCAAGAAAATAAGGAAAGTGTGACGATTAATACTATTTTTTAACTTGAATTTGTTTATAATCACCATGTAAACATATCTCCAGCTGTTGATCAAAGTTTCTGTCTTGCCTGGTCTCATAGTTGTTCAGTCCCAAAGAAATGCACAGAGGTCTACATTAATTATAAACTGGTTGGCCTATGAGTTTAGGCTTCTTATTAACTCTTTCTTGCATTGTACATTAACCCATTATTCTTGTCTCTGCTAGCCACATGACTCAGTACCTTATATCAACAAGGCTCTCTTATCTTCCTTCTTCTGTATCTGTGTGACAACTGCAGACTGACTCTTTCTTCTTCCCAGAATTCTTCTGTATTCATCACCCTACCTCTACTTCCTGCCAGGTCGTACCACCTATGCTTCTTGCCTGGCTACTGGACAATCAGCATTTTATTAAAAATATACAAGTGACAGAATAAAAAACCATTGTCCCACAGCTCTTCTTCCCCCTTATTTTAAAACAAAACAAAAACAAGAACTCTGAATCTAATATCCTTTTTTTAGCTTTTTGTCTAGACCATTATCCATAATATATTATAACCAAAACTCTAAACAAAGATAAATATCCGTAATCCATTTTTTGGGAATATGGGCATAGTTTTCCAGGCTACTTCCTGCTGATTGGGGGCACTGATAATCTTATGGGGACCTAAAGAAAATATAGAATTATGGTCAAATACTGGCTGGAGTATCCTGTGAGGCTTGATCATCTCAGACAGCAGTCTTGAATCTTTTCTGGATGCAAAACTCAGAGGAAACTCCAATAAAGGTCCTCTGAAATGTATTATCTGGACCATCTGCTTCTATAGGAGATTCTTCTTGATAAAACCTGATTTTTCTTAGCCCAGAATGAATCTACAACCTCTCATTTCCTATGGAAACAAAAGCAAAACCTCTTCTCCAAAGTAACATACCTTTTGCTTAAATTTTGAAGTCAAGGCATTTTCAAATATATATGTTAGATTAATCCAGCAGCATTTATAATCAAATGACTTTTTAGCAGTAGTTGCTCCTTCCTTAGCCATTAAACAATTCAAAGACAATATAATAACATACAGTATCAGACTCTCTGTGTATTTTCCTGGCTTTATTTCAAACTTTATTTTTTCTTTTTCTTTTTAATTTTTGATTTTTTTGAGATTGGTTTCTCTGTGTACCTTTGGCTATACTAGCCCTCACTCTGTAGATCAGGTTGTCCTTGAACTTACAGAGATCTGCCTGCCTCTGCCTCTCAAGTGTTGGAATTAAAGGTGTGTACCACCACACCCAACTACTCTCTTTCTTTCTTTTTTATTTTAAGAATTTTATCCTTTTTCTTTTCTTTCCCAAGCCTACATATATTTTTAAACACACTTTAAATTGTTTAGAGGCTTTTTTTTGTCTGAAAGTATCTTTACTATATCTCTCTTTTTCTGACCACACGAGTCTTTAATTTGCTAAGCAATATGGATAGGATTAAAGTCATGACTTTGACAGCTGGATCTACCCCATTCCTTAGCTTTCTGAGAGTCTAGCCTCATGAGGCTACCAGCTGATGCCACGTTCATTCCCATAACTCTATGGAGTTTCAGGGTCCCTGCCACCACCAAGAAGCTTGCTGTCAGATACTCATAAACACCATTTAAGTGTTTGGTGGTGGGACCTCTGAAAAGAGCTGCAAGGTTTTTGCTTCTAAAGCTGAATCAGGGAGGCTCTCTTAAATGAGGTGGGTGCACTTGCCTCTAGCAAAGAGAGCTCGCCTGAGAAAATGCTACCAAGAAGCCATGCTTAACTCTGTTCTTTTTGTGTCTGGAATTCCTTCTCAAACTCTCTCAGGTTTTATGTGGATGCAGTTGTCCATGTTGGCACCATTTGTTGAGCAAGGTTTCTGTCCTGCCTGGTCCCATAGTAGTTCAGTCCCAAAGAAATACACAGAGGTCTGCATTAATTTTAAACTGGTTGGCCTATTATCTCAGGCTTCTTATTAACTCTTTCTTATATCATATATTAACCAATTATTTTTATCTCTGCTAGCCACATGGCTTGGTACCTTATATCACTTATATCAGCAAGGCTCTCTCATCTTGTTTCCTCTGTGTCTGGGTGACAACTGCAGACTGACTCTTTCCTCTTCCCAGAATTCTCTTGTTCTTGTTGCCCTGCCTCTACTCCCTGCTTGGTTGCCCTGCCTATGCTTTCTGCCTGGCTATTGGCCAATCAGTGTTTTATTAAAAATAATACAAGTGACAGGCTAGAAGACCATTGTCCCACAGTATCCAGTTGTATCTATGAAGCTGTGTCCAAAGGGTTCTAATAAGGAGAGAAGATCTGCCCTGAATTTGACAGTATCATTCCACAGACTGGGTTACAAGGATGAATACAAGAAAAAACTGACCAGAGCCACCATCATCCATGATGCTTCCTGCTTCTGACTCTGAATACAATGGCTTGTCTCAAACTCCTGCCACCATGACTTGATTTCCAGGGTAGACTGTACATTCAAACTGTGAACCAAAATAAACCCTTTGTTTTTTAAGTGGCCTCTGTGAGGTGTGTTGTCATAGCACAAAGGAAACTAACACAATAGGAAACTTAAAATAGAAAACAAACAACTTATAAGAACAAGCAAAATGGACCACTTGGGTTTTTTTGTTTGTTTGTTTGTTTTTTGTTTTTTGTTTTATGTTTTTCGAGACAGGGTTTCTCTGTAGCTTTGGAGCCTGTCCTGGAACTAGCTCTTGTAGACCAGACTGGCCTCGAACTCACAGAGATCTGTCTTCCTCTGCCTCCCAAGTGCTGGGATTAAAGGCATATGCCACCACCACCCGGCCAAAATGGACCACTTGTAAAACATCACACTTACTATGCTTGTTGGTTAAATTTAACTCTACATTGATTGAGGTGATAGCTAAAATGCCTAGTTCTTTCCTGTTGTCAATGAAAATTTTGTTTTCTTTGTCACCAAAGCCAAACATGCTTAGTACATTAGTCAATTTTCTTTAAAGTATTGTTTTATTTTGTTTTTTTATGTATAGGTATGTTTTGTCTTTATATATGTCTGTATACAGGCATATATGCATATACAGAATATATATCTGTATGCACATGTACACTCTACTGCTAGAGACCTGAAAAGAGTACCAGAATTACTGGACCTGTGGATAACAGATGGTTGTGGGCCGCCATGTCAGTACTGGGATTTGAACCTGATACCTCTGGAAGAACAGCTAGTGCTCTTCATCACTGAGGAATGTCTCCAACCCTTATTAGTTACTTTTTAATGTTTTGCTAAGACACGATCACTAAAGAAATTTATATATGAAGAGGTTCGTTTGAATTTATAGTTTCATATGGCTAATGTCCACAATAGTAGGGATAGCATGGGATCCAGAGGTCATCATGGGTGCTAGAGCTGGGATCTGAGAGTGCACATCTTGAACTTCAAGTAAGAGTCACTGAGATTGAACTTTGAATGCCACACAGCTTTGAAATCTTGAAGTCTGCTCCCAGAGACACACTTCCTCCAAAAAAGCCATAATTGCTAAGCCTCCCTCCTCAAACATTGCCAACAACTATGGACCATGTACTCAAATGCCCCAGACTATGGGGTATATCTCATTCAAACCACCATATTCTTTTCCTTGGAACTCATGGCTCACAGTGTTTCATAATGCAAAATACATTTATTCCAACTTTAAAAGTCTTCACAGTCTTTCAGTTTCAGCACTGTTTAAAAGTTCAAACTATCCTTTATTAAGGAAATCTCTTAACTATAAGATCCAATAAAATTAAAAAACAAACTACTCACTTCCAATATAAAATGGCACAGAATATACATTATCATTTCCAAAAGGGTTCTGCAGGAGCATGGATAGGAAATACTAGATCAAAGTAAGACAGAAACACTTTAGGGCAGATGCTGAACTCTAAAGCTCCGCGTCCAGTATTAAAGTATTTAGATAGCTGCTGGGTGGTGGTGACACATGCCTTTAATCCCAGAACTCAAGAGGCAGAGGTGGGCAGATCTCTGTGAGTTCGAGGCCAGCCTGGTCTACAAGAGGTAGTTCCAGAACAGGCTCCAAAGCTACAGAGAAACCGTGTCTCAAAAAAAATGTATTTAGATAGCTCTGTCCCTCCAGTTTTACTGTGTGCAATCTCTATCTATCTATCTATCTATCTATCTATCTATCTATCTATCTATCTATCTATCTATCTATCTATCCATCCATCCATATCTATCATCTTATATCTATTTACCTATCACTTGGTCCAGTTCTATTCCCTGTGTACAGCTCTACTTGACAAAATCCTCACAGCTCTGAAATCTTCAACATCTTAGATTAGCAACACAATCTAGACTTTTTTTCTGCAGCTTCACAAAATGGCCCTTAGGGCCTTCACATATGTACCACCTGCTACACATTGCCAGGCCTCAGTAACTCTGTAAAACTGTGGGGGAAAGAATCTACAACCTCCATACACTTGTGTCCTTCTGACTTTCATGCCACCATCATGTGGACCACACGGCCAAGTTAGGCTACAAGCTAAGGGTAGATACAGCCTTTTTTCAAGCACAAGCTTTGGCTGGAACATTAAGAATTACATCTGTGTTTGACCGAAGGCCCCCATGTGTCTATAAAGAGGTTTTTGGTGATGCTGCTGTCGTTGAGTCACTCATGCTCTGTAATTCACCCCAGTGAACTCATTAATTAACCAAGATGGTCTTGGACAGAACATTTTTTTGTTCTGATATCTATCTGGAATGTGTAGATATATCTTTGTATCTCCCAGACAAATACCAAATGATCTAAGTTAATATTGGTTTATACAGGTTTTATGTTTTGGTCAATGCCACATAGGTGGTAAATAGTCAAAACAATAAAAATAGCTTGACTCTTGGGTTGGCAATTTCTTTATTGGTAATTATAACTATTATAACTGTTAATACTTATTAAATATTTACTATATGTAAAGTATAGGAAAATTTGCCTTTCTCTATTTAATGTTCATCTAAATCCTATGAATTAATATTACAAATGAGGACAAATTGATAAATGACATTCACTGAATAATAAAGGAAGCAAATATTTGATCTCAGGCCATTTTGACCTCAAAACCTGTGGTCGAAGTTCCTAAATGACTGATGGAAAAGTCAATCACTTTAGAAATTTGCATTGTTCCTTTCATTTCTCCTCACAGGGAATGGATATTAAACTCTATATAGTATTGTCTTTAAAAGCAAACATAAGATTTGAGCTCTGTCAAACTCCATCAGCAACTCCATAAGTAATCTAATCTTGTGAGTGGTTGGTTGGATTCTTGATCTATTTTTGGTAACTTTTTTTTACCTGAAAGCTGACTTTGACAGTCTCTTTCACTTTAGTGACTACACATTGCTCTTGTAACCGATCTTTTTCAAAGGCCACACTGATTATAATCATATAACTGGCAGTCAAGCTGTCTACAGAATCCTCATCTAATAAGCTTAGTAGCAGGAGTATTTGATGATTGGTCCTGTCAGCTTTGGGATATAATGCTTAGTAAGGCAGCCTTTGGTCAATAACTGTAAATAAGTGAAATGGGTTGTCAAAGGAAGATTTTCCTCTCATTTAGAATTTCAGCAGAAGCCCTGAAGACACCGAGTAAATGAAAGGCATCCCACATCCTAAACTGTGTTCTTATGATGCTCTTGAAGGAAGCAAAATTATATAGGGTCTTCCAGCAAAACCACTCACTTCCAGTCCATGAAACATTGAATTGGAAGTTTTGAGGGAAGAGGAGAGCTTTGGATAGAGCTAATGGAGTTTTTTAAAGTATCTTTTCTCCATCCTCTCTTCAGGGATACACCATGATATTAAATAAGATGAGAAAGGGTTGAAGGTAGTATTAGATTTTCATGAGAGACTGATTCTGATGAAAGGCATCCTTCCCATGCTAGTGAAGCAGAGGATATATTTCTTGAATTAGTCTGGGGCATCTTGTAAGAATTTTGTTCAAGAAAACACAGCATGCTAAAATACAGAGAGAACTAAGAGGTGAGTAACCAGCCACTCAGCAGGACACTCCACTCTCTAGGCCCTCCATAGTGGGGCAAAACTCTGGACCCCTTCCCCACTGCTGGTAGGCTGCCCCAATGCCCCCATCCATTGAACTCTGCAAGCTACAAGCCCCACCCCACCCTCAAACTCGCCTATCCTGCTGCAACCTCAGTAAAACTCTGAAACACAGTCTGCTACAATACAGAGATGACCAAGAGGTGAGTGACCAGCCACACATCGGAACACCCCAATCTTTATGACATCCATATGAGGATAAAACCCTGGGCCCTTACCCCACCCTGCTCAGCTTCTCTAGCCAGCCAGCAGGAGAGTTTCTTGCAGTTACATTGCTCTAATACCCCCATTTCATCCGTCAGAACCTGAAAGCTGCAAGTCCCACTCTGCCCCCAAACCCTCCAACCTTACCCTACCCCACAACCTCAGAGGAACACTGAAACACAAGCTACAACTACACAGAGAAGATCAAGAGAGGAACTTTAAAGAACAACTTGTATCTGCACAAAGTGGACCAAAGGAATGAACCAGGAGAGCAGGCTAAGGGAGACCTCAGTGACTCCCTAGATAGAGACATTGACAGTACAGAGCATATGAACAGTTCCCAAAGTTTGGACCAAGATGCAAAGACACTGATGGCATCAATTGAAGGAAAAGATGGGTAGGTTCCAATGTAAGAATTTATGCAACAACCTAAAAGGCAACATGATAACACCAGAACTCAGTGGTCATACAACAGGAAGACTTGATCACCCTGACCCAGGAGAAGCAGAAGAAAGTGATTTTAAATGTAATTTTATGAAGATGATGGAGAATGTTAAAGATGAAATGAAAATACTTCCTTAAAGAAATGGAGGAAAAGACAAAAAATTGGAAGAAATTAATAAATTCCCTAAAGAAACCTAAGAATACCAAGAAAAAAAAAACAAACAAACAGGTGGAGCAAACAGTTTAAGACTTGAAGACTGAAATAGAGGCAATAAAAAAATACAAACCAAGGAAATTCTAGATATGGAAATCTGGGTAAATAAACAGGAACTAGAGAGACAAGTGTAACCAACAGAGTACAAGAGATGAGAGAGAAATTCTCAGGTGTTGAAGATATTACATTAAATTCAACAAATTCTTAAAACAAAATGTCAAGGAAATTTGGGACACCATGAAAAGACCAAACCTAAGAATAATAAAAATAGAAGGAGATGAAAAACAGCTCAAAGGCACAGAAAATATATTTAACAAAATCATAGAAGAAAACTTTCCCAACCTAAAGAAGGGTATCCTTATGAAAGTACAAGAAGCTTACAGAATACCAGATCTACTGGATCAAAAAAAAGATCCCCTCACCATATAATAATCAAAATACAAAACATACAGAATAAAGAAAGAATATTAAAAGCTGCAAAGGAAAAAGATCAAGTAACATACAAAGGTAGACCTACTAAGATTATACCTGACTTCTCAATGGAAACCATGAATGTCAGAAGGTCCTGGGCAGATGTGCTGCAGACATGAAGAGATCACGGACACAAACCCAGACTACTATACCCAGCAAAACTTCCATTCACCGTCATTGGAGAAAACAAGCTATTCCATAACAAAACCAGATTTAAACTATACGTATGCACAAACCCAGCCCTAAAGAAAGTACTATAAGGAAAACCCCAATGCAAGGAAGCTAACTGCACCCACAAATCACAGGCAACAGATAACCTCCCACCAGCAAATCCCAAAACAGGGAAACACACACTCTACCACTGATAAATAACAAAAATTAACAACCACTATTCATTAATATCTCTTAATATCAAAGGATTCAATTCACCTATAAATCACAGGCTAAGAGAATGGATATAAAAACAGGATCCGGCCTTCTACTATATACAAGAAACACACCTCAACCTCAAAGGCAGACATTATCTCAGGGTAAAGAGTTGGGAAAAGATTTTTCAAACAAATGGATCTAAGAAACAAGTGGGTGTAGCTATTCTAATATCTAACAAAATAGACTTCAAGCTAAAATCAATCAGAAGAGACAGAGAAGGGCAGTTTATACTCATAACAGGAATAATCCAACAAGATAAAGTCTCAAGCCTGAACATCTGTATTCCAAATACAACAGTACCCACATATGTACAACAAACATTAGTAAAGCTTAAATTGCACATCAAAACCCCACACACTAATAGTAGGAGATTTCAACACCCCATTCTCCACAATGGACAGGTCAACCAGACAGAAACTTAACATAGAAATAAGAAAACTAACAGATGTCATGACTCAAATGGACATAACAGACACCAACAGAATATTCCACCCAATCACAAAAGAATATACCTTCTTCTCAGAACCTCATGGAAACTTCTCTAAAATCGATGACATGCTCAGTAACAAAAAAAAACTCAACAGATACAAAAAAGTAGGAATAACTTCTGTATCTTATTAGATCAACATGGATTAAAGTTAGAATTTAACAACAACACTAACTGCAGAAAGCCTACAAATTCATGGAAATTGAACAGTGCTCAGTAAAATACTCCTGGGTCAAGGAAGAAATAAAGAAAGAAATTAAACATTTCCTAGAATTCAATGAAAATGAAGGCACAATGTAACCAAACCTATTGGACATTATAAAGGCAGTGCTAAGAGGAAAGTTTATAGCACTAAGTGCCTACATAAAGAGAGTGCAGAAAGCTCACACTAGTGACTTAACAGCACACATGAAAACTCTAGAACAAAAAGAAGCAAACTCACCCCGGAGGAATAGACGACAGGAAATAATCAATTTGAGGACTGAAATCAATAAAATAGAAACAAAGAAAACAATGCAAAGAGTCAATGAAACAGAGAGCTGGTTCTTTGAGAAAATGAACAAGATATACAAACTCTTATCCAAACTAATCAAAAGTCAGAGAGAAAACAAATTAATAAAATCAGAAATGAAAAGAGGGACATAACAACAGACACTGAGGAAATCCAGAGAATTATTAGGGCATACTACAAAAACCTGTACTCCACAAAATTCGAAAATGAAAAAAAATGGACAATTTTCTGGATAGATACCATACGCCAAAATTAAATCATTACCAGGTGAACAATTTAAATAGACCTATAAACTGCAAAAACATAGAAACTGTCATCAAAAGCCTCCCAACCAAAAAAGGCCAGGACCAGATGTTTTTAGTTCAGAATCCTACAACTTCCAAGAAGAGCTAAGACATATAGTTTTCAAAGTGTTCCACAACATAGAAACAGAAGGAACATTACCAAACTCTTTTTATGAGGCTACACTTACCCTGATACCAAAACCAAACAAAATCTCAACCAAGAAAGAGGATTACAGACCAATCTCACTCATGAACATAGATGCAAAAATACTCAGTAAAATACTGACAAACTGAATCCAAGAACACATAAAAAAAAATCATCCACCATGATCAAGTCAGTTTCATTCCAGAAATGCAGCACTGATTCAACATACAAAAATCTGTCAATGTAATCCATTATATAAATAAACAAAAAAAGTTCATATTATCATCTCATTAGATGATAAAAAAGCATTTGGCAAAATCCAACATGTCTTCATGATAAAGTTCTGGGAGAGATCAGAGATACAAGGAACATATCTAAACATAACAAAAGCAATGTACAGCAAGCTGACAGCCAACATCAAATTAAATGTAGAAAAACTCAAAGCACTTCCACTTAAACCAGAAACAAGACAAGGCTGTCCACTCACTCCATATCTCTCCAACATAGTTCTTGAAATTCTTGCTATAGCAAAAAGATAACAAAGGAGATCAAGGGGATTCAGATTAGAAAGGAAGAAGTCAAACTTTCATTATTTTCAGATGATACGATAGTATATATACGTTACCCCCAAAATTCTGTCAGGGAACTCCTACAGATGAAAAATTACTTCACTAATGTGGCAGGATACAGGATTAACTCAAAAAAAGTATCAGTAGCCCTCCTATATACAAATGATAAAGAAGCTGAGAAATAAATTGGAGAAACATCACCTTTCACAATAGCCACAAATAAGACTAACCAAAGAAGTGAAAGACCTATTCAACAAGAACTTGAAGTCTTTGAAGAAAGAAACTGAGGAAGATACCAAAAAGTGGAAAGATCTCCCATGTGGCAATCCTACCAAAAGCAATCTATAGATTCAATGCAATCCCCATCAAAATTCCAACACAATTCTTCACAGATCTTGAAAGAACAATAATCAACTCCATATGGAAAAAATAAAAATCCCATGATAGCCAAAATAATCCTGTACAGTAAAGGAATTTCTGGAGGCATTACCATCCCTGACATCAAGCTCTCTTACAGAGCTACAGTAGTAAAAACAGTTTGGTATTGGCATAAAAACAGAGAGGTTGACCAATGGAATTAATTGAAGATCTGGATACTAATCCACACAACTATGTCCACCTGTTTTTTTTTTTTTTTACAAAGAAGCTAAAATTATACAATGGAAAAAAAAGAAAGCATCTTCAACAAATTGTGCTGAAATAAGTGGATGTCAACATGTGGAAGAATGAAAATAGATCCATATCTATCTCCATGCACAATACTCAAGTCCAAATGGATTAAAGATATCAATATAAATCCAACCACACTGAATCTGATAGAAGAGAAAGTGGGAAGTAGCCTTCAATATATGGGAACAGGAAACCACTTCCTAAATATAACACCAGTAGCACAGACAATGAGATGAACAATAAATAAATGGGGCTACCTGAAATTGAGAAGATTCTGTAAAGCAACGACAAACAAGCAGCCCACTGAATGGGAAAAGATCTTCACCAACCCCGTATCAGACAGAGGATTGATCTCCAAAATATATAAAGAACTCAAGAAATTAGACATCAAAATTCTAAATAACCCAATTGAAAAATGGGGTACAGAATTAAACAGAGAATTCTCAACAGAAGATTCCCAAATGGCCAAAAGATACTTAAATAAATGTTTGACATCCTTATACATCAGGAAAATGCAAACAAAACCATGAGATACCATATTACATCAGTCAGAATGGCTAAGATCAAAAACACCAATGATAGCTTATGGTGGAGACAATGTGGAGTAAGGGGAACTCTCATCCATTGCTGGTAGGAATGCAAACTTGTACAACCACTTTGGAAATCAGTATGGTGGTTTCTCAGAAAATTGGGAATCAACCTATCTCAGGATCCAGCAATACCACTCTAGGGCATTTACCCAAAAGATGCTCAACCATACTACAAAGGCATTTTGTTCTACTCTGTTCATAGCAGCATTATTTGTAATGCTGTAAATGCTGGACCTGGAAGCAACCTAGATGCCCTTCAAATGAAGAATGGAAATTAAATTAAAGAAAATGAGGCACATTTACACATTAGAGTACTGCTCAGTGAAAAACAAAAAAACACTAACATCATTAATTTTGCATGAAAATGGATGGAACTAGAAAACACCATCCCCAAAAGATGAATATTGTATGTACTCACTCATAAGTGGATATTAGCTATAAACAAAGGATATTGAGCCTATAGATCATGATCCTGGAGAAGTTAAGTAACAAGGTGAACCCTAAGAAAAACTTATATAGATCTACCTGAAAATTCAAAATAGATAATTGTCCAAATTGGGATCATGGTGGTGGGAGGGAGAAGGGAGAGGGGAAGGGGAAGAGGAGATCTTGAGGGAACATGATAGTTGAGATGGAGGAAAAACAGAGATAAGGGCAAGGAAAGAGATCTCTTGATTAAGGGAGCCATTATGGGGCTAGCAAGAAACCTGGCTCTAGAGAAGTTTCCAGGAATCCCCAAGGATGACAACAGCTAAAAACCTAAGCAATAGAAGAGATGGTGCCCGAACTGGCCTTGCCCTGTATTCAGATTGATGAACATCTTAAATGTCACCACAGAACCTTCATCCAGCAGATGGAGACAGAGGCAGAGACCCACATCAGAGCACTGGGCTAAGCTTCCAAACTCCAATTGAATAGTGGGATGAGTGAGAATATGAGCAAAGGGGTCAAGACCATGATGGGGACACCCACTGAGACAGTCTACCTGAGCTAATGGGAGCTTACCAACTCCAGCCATCAATCCAAGATATAATAGGAACTATCATGCAAATCATATCATCATTTGACTAGGGTATCTGGGATATAATGACTTGTGAAGTTACATGAGGAAAAAGAGAGATAATCTGTTCAATAGACAGAAGGAAAATTTTTCTAGGAGGAAATAATTTCAGGTGCCAAGCTAGTAGGGAAAGGTGAAGGACAGAAATGAGACCAATTCAATGATCATGTTCAAGATCATCCATTTGACTTTGACCTGAGTCATGTTCCCTTCAAATCAGATTTCCCCAATACCCAAATGAGCAGAGAATAGGTATATAGTTCAGGGTTAAAGGTAGCCTTAAATAAACCTCATTTGTTCTGTTTGTGGAGTACTCTGCTAAGTTTATAACTACAACACAATACTGGAGCAAATTTTCTACTTTTCCATAGAATTTGACCAATAAGAAGGTACTCATATTTGAATAAACCTTATTTAAAGACTAGATATTTATCACTGCACTTTTCCTAATACCCAAATTATGGAAGTAGCCTAGATATCCATCTGCAGATAGATAAATAAAAATATGGTACATATTGGTGTGGGATATCCTTCTGTGTATGTCTTGAATTACTGGTTGGTGAATAAAGCTGTTTTGGCCAATGGCTTAGCAGAGTTAAGCCAGGTGAGAGAGAGAGAGAGAGAGAGAGAGAGAGAGAGAGAGAGAGAGAGAAGGTAGAAGTCAGAGAGATGCCATGTAACTGCCAAAGAAGTAACATGCCAGCACTGGTAAGTCACAGCCTCATGGCAATACACAGATTAATAGAAATGGGTTAATTTAAGACATAAGAGTTAACCAGGAATATTCCTAATCCATTGACCAAGCAGTGTTGTAGTTCATATAGTTTCTGTGTCATTATTTGGATCTGAGCAGTCAGAAAATGAATGAGCAAGCTCCATTTACAACATATACTCAATGAACTTTTAATAATTCATAAACAACAACATTATGACATTAATAGAATAATGAATTGGCTTGAAGTTTGCTACGTTAAAAAAGCTAAGTGAATCAAAAAGACACATGTCACATTTTCTTTTATATGCATAATATAGATTTCATACATGTATCTTATATTACATGTATAACTTCCTGGTTTTATATATGCATGTATATATGTGTGTATGCACTTGCTTACACATTATAGGAAAGTTAAATGTGGACTTCTTGTGTGAAAGAATGGAACAATAGAAGATACAAGAGTAGGTAACAGTGAATAAATACTAAATAAATATTAACAAAGCACATCACATGCATGTGTTATGGTACCATAATGAAACCCAATATTTTCATGTTAACCTAAAATATACAAGAAATAAGAAAAAATAGGCTAGATTATTTTGGACATGAAGGTGTGACCTTTAAGTACAAAGGAATGTGGGTCAAAGAGGAGAAAAAGAAAGATAAAGAGACATTGTCAGAAGGATTGGGACTCAAAGGATTATCAGTGGTTGCTTTTAGCTGTCCTCTTTAATTTAAATCTTACCATTCTATCACTGTCAGCTACTTCTACCTACTTTCTATCAAGGAAATTAAGATTAAGAAAGAGTAAGTTTTTGCTCAATAAAATATAGCCAAAAAGACAGAATATGAAACCAAGAATGGAAAAATTCTTCCTATAATGCATTCTTCTATTGTACAATGAAAAAACAAGATTATGAGAAAAATACAATATGCAATCTATACCTTATAGTTCCATTACTCTACAGCATTAAATTCTCCTCCTGAAAATCATAATATTGACCTCAGGACTCTCTGTGACATAGATCCCAAGAAATATTTCATAATGAATGCTCATGGAGATCAGAAAGATTGGGATATACAGGTAGGTCTGGCAGCTCATGAAAGGAGAGAAGTGTGGAAGAATATGGACAGAGAGAGCCTTGGCTATGGTTAGTCTTGGAAATCTCAAGAAGGCTGATGGAAGCATTAATTCACAGATAACTTATTACGAGAGTATGACCATGGGCACCAATGACCTAAGACCAGTCCCTCCTCATTCTCAGTCCTTATCTGGAAACAGCAGGGAAAGTGCAGCCTCCATGTAAATGTTATGATGATTCCTAAAGTTATGGATAGTGGTTTGTGTGTGTGTGTGTGTGTAGCCAACTTCACTCCTCTTCTGAAGAAATCTGAGTAGAATTTTCCTAGCCTTATATACAGGGTAATAGAAGTCTAGGAAACTTAGGAATGCTGCCCAAATCTATATAGAGTCTAACCTAAGGCTATCCAGAACCAAAATATTTTCCAGTACATCCCAATACACACACATAGAAAGAGAGAGAGAAAGAGAGAGAGAGAGAGAGAGAGAGAGAGAGAGAGAGAGAGAGAGGTGTTGCCTGAGATTTCTGTCCTGCCTAGTTCCTGCAATCGTTAAATCCTAAAGAAATCACAGAGGTCTACATTTTGGCCCATTAGCTCAGGCTTCTTATTAACTCCTATAAGTTATTTTAGCCCATTATTCTTGTCTATGTTAGCCACATGGCTCAGTACCTTATTCAGGGAGGCAGTCACATCTTGTTTCTTCTGTGGCTGGCCCAGGACTGCGGAATGAGCTTTCTTCTTCCCAGAATTCTCCTCTTCTTGTCACCCCACCTCTACTTCCTTATGGCAAAGATTTCTTTTGCCTTCTTCCCACCTTTTGAATTTGGGTATACAAACCATATGAAAAAAAAAATGTGGGTGGATTCAGTATTCCCTGGGTTAACCTCCTGACTCTATTCTGTGGTTCTTCTTGGCTTCAATATTTTCTGTTCTACATGTAATTCAGAGAGTATTTTTAGATTGAATAAAAACATTTATGAATGAATTCACGATTGTTATCACAACCAAGAATTACTGTTGGGCCTTTGGTTTTCCCTTTTAACCGTTATTTAAGGAGCCAGGTAAAGAAAAAAATAAAGGTTTATCAAAGCATCCTTATGAGGTCACTGCAGCAATCAGTTATGTTTATCAATTTCCAGCTTCTGTCTACTTTGCAACATACAGGAACAATTGCTATTATCTGCTACCTTTATGTTACAACCGAACAACATGGTCAGCCTAAATGGAAGTGATGTGTGTCACTTCCCAATACAAGTCTTCCATGACCTGGCCATTCTTCTCCTGCCAGAGTATCACAGAAAGTATATTTTGCCATAGAGGAGTCCCAGGTGTAAGAGCCTGGAATAAGGCATCACTTAGAGGACAGTTGCTGTCCCACACTGGACACCACACTGACTACAGACATTGCAGAATGGGAAGCACATTTTTTGTTATGCCAAAGACAAGCAACAAAATTTATATTCTCTTGGTGCTCTAGGGCTGCTATACTTGACTACCTAGAACACCACTTCAAACTATGAGAACTAGCAAATAAAAATTAGTATTAGCACACACCTGATGTGGAATGTCCTTCTGTATAGGTGTTGCCATTATTGGTTGATTAACAAAGCTATTTTGGCCAAAGACTCAGGCATATTCCTAGCTAGCGCTTCCATCTTAAACCAAGACATTTCTTTTAATCTATGTATCAGGATGAGGTTGTGGCATACTGGAAATGTTCTGGCATCGTTCTCCTTTGGCAGCTACGTAGTATCTTCTTGACCCCACCTAGTCTCTCTCTATATCACAATGTAGAATATTAATTTTCATTTCTTTTTCATCTAAGGAGTATAGGTAATTATGCTCTGAACATTTTCCTTGGGATATATGAATCATCTGTGACTTTTCCTGGGGATATATAAACCCCAGATAGAGAACCTATGACAGTACAAAGTAGCAATACTACCAATGTCCAACTTGGAAAACCAATGGATTCACTGGGGCTACTTATAGAAGTATGAGTGAAGGGTTACCTAAAGTAGCATAGGTGATTCAAAAGCAGATACGTCACTGAAATGCCTAACCTGGAATAAGTGGCACTTATGAGAGATTTATTTCTGGAGCTCCCTGCAAGACTTGCAGACAACTTGGCCATTCAGAGTCTCCACTGCCCAGCAATTTTATTACTTTTAGAACCCTGGGGAGGCACCTTGAATCATGTAAGTTTCAGTAACTAAGCCTTTTGAGTTGTTTATTTCCTAACTATTAACAAACATTAACTGCTTAATGAGTAATGATTCAACTTGGAGAAAATTGCTGTACAACAGTGTGGCTGAAGGTACTTGCTAAGGAATCTCCACTAGTGCTATATTGGTGACACAGTATTTCTAGTTCTATACACCCCACTACATATCTATGGGTGCAGTCTTCTCCACTTACCATCTGCATGTTCTTGAACAATTTATTTTACTCTCTGCCTGCTTCCTAGAAATTAATAGATAATACAGTTTCTGTAGTGGGTTGCTAGGTGAATTTTTATGATTTTGGTACATCAGAGGTATTTAGGCAATAATACTTACCTATCACAAAGAGACTACAGCCTAAGATCACACAGCTCTCTTCTTGTTGTAGAAGAGAGCTCAGATCAAAGAACCAACCATGCCTTCCAAGCTATCAAGATACGTGATACATATCCATATGTAGAACATATAGGTAAGGAAGGAACCACTATAGAGACAGGGAGCACAGAAAATTAGCTCTACTCCATGAGGCACTGAAATAACATGACTGGATTCCTGTCACATGGGATCTCAGGTAGCTTGTCTTAAGTGTGAGCCTGCAGCCAGAAAGCAGAAGTGCAATCTTGCAATTAAAAATCTAATAGCTTTTAAATGAAGCTGCTTCTTAAGCTGACAAAACCCGAATCACCCTTAGGTTGTAATATAAGATAAAAAGAGAGGAAGGTGGGGCTATTAAATTCAATCCAAGAGCATTAATTTCACATTATCTGAATTCCAGTTTCCTTCTAGCCCATAGGCAATGTACTCTCTAAAAGTTGAATTAGCAGTTACATGGGTGGAAAACATAAGTCACACCAGGAATAGCATTGTCTTTCTGCACCTAGCCGCAATTCTTGGGGACTTCATTGGTTCATCAGTCACTCAACAAGTGATGGAATTTTTAGATAAAGGTTGATCTGATATGGTGAAGACAGGTATAATGCTGCCAAGGAAGTTCCAGGTTACACATTGAACTCATCAATTCTTGTTCTAGGTTAAGAAATTCTGGTTGGTCATATCTCATCTTTCTTCCTTTTGATCTAGGTAACATTGCAGAGGATTAAAAGTTGTATCAGCAGGTGAATTCTAGTGCTGACCATTTCTCAGACACTGTTTCAATGGCCTTACACACACAAGTTTATTCAATATTGACAACAAATGTATATCTTCATTTCAGTTTGAAAGATGAGTAAACTCACTTGCTGGGGTATTTATATGACTCTAATAGGCACATATTTGATGAGCACCAGACCCTCACAGTCTGCTTCTAAATGTGGCTTATAAGAATCTCATATTTGATACTCCAGACAGTCCTTCTTTACCAGATTAGGGTTCTAAAAGAGAAAAGCTAGACTTCTTTTCTTTTAGTTTTCTTCCTTAGTGAAAATTACCTTCACTGGAAAGATAATGTAGAGTACAGTAGCCTAGAAGAAACATCAGGAGTTCGGAGAAAGTGAGTGGTAAGGGACTTCCTGGCACATTAGAAGTTAGATTTCATCCCTGAAGGTTGGGCAGAGCTTGGATGAGTATAAAAAGAGGAGGGAGTCAAACATATCTAACAATAAATAAGCAAGGGTACAAAGTTACAACACACATCAAGTTCAAGTCAGAAAGCATGGTGGGGGAGATCCTGTCCCCACTGTACAATTACATGTGTTATTCAGAAATCATTTAATCTTCCATACTTAAGTTCCAGAACCACAGATGATACTCAATTCTTTGGAGATTACCCTTAACCCAACACAGGTTTTGCTGCTTTTATCTCTGGAATAAATTGTCTCAAGAAACTTAAATAAGAGACATTATCTGTAACAAAATAAATCTGGACCTGGTGAACCCTGAATAATCATCAGAAGAGCTTGGAAATGTATGGAATAAAGACAGAGGTATTGTATGACCTTAACAAGAGAAGAGAGACGAGATAGTCTATTCTTTGAAGTTTTCCCCTGCATGTGGGTTTAAGATCAGAAGTAGAGTGGCAGATGATCATACTCTACAACTACTGCTTGGCTTTGGATAAGCAATAGGGCTATGGTTATGATGATATTGACAATAGTGGTGGATCAATGTTGTTGTGTTTTTAGCAAATTCTCCTTCAATGTTCTGCTCCTCAAATAGGAAATACATTTATTTTTATTTCTCCTTTACCACTACATTCTCACATTCAGGTTTAGGATGATACTTTATATACAATACCATATGTAATTTCAAAACAGCAGGCAAAGGATTCTAAACTTAGTAAATTTTAGGTTGAAACACCTAATTTAACATTGCCAGAAAAGGTTGCTTTTATAAATTAGCAGGTAGTTAGCTCAGCATTCTCAACACTTTGAAACACATAATTCTTTATAATGAATTAACCGCTCTCTAACTGCCTTAGATACATAGGAAAGGGAGGGTGAATATGGATGATAAACTTGGCAGACTACAGTGTTAACTATATTTTCTCTAAAAATTAAAATAGATAAAAGTCATGATAAATGAGGATGACATTACACCACAGTCCTCTATCACAAATACCCCACCACCACCACATACACAGAGATGGAGGAAAGTGCCAGAGCTGCTCTGATTCTAGAGTTTGTCAAGAGACTTAGCAGGTATTCTGATCTATTATCAACTAAACATGAAAGGCAGGTCAAAGATAATTATTCAGAAGTAATTACCATGAAAATGAGCCTTTCTCACTGGAGAAACAAGGGTCTGAAGTTGCAGGGAGAGAAAAGCATTTAAAGTATAATTGATCAGATCTTTAAAAGTGTCTGAGTATCTGAGGGTAAAGCTATAGATTGTAAGAAATTCTCCTTTCCCCCAGGCACAGCATGTGGCTTCCATAGACAAGCAGATCACCTGGCTTTAGATGTAAGGCTCTTATGTTTTATAACCTCATTTCATAAGCTCCAAAGAAAAATGTGCTTATCATTTTATAAGTCACTTAAGAAGACAGATTCTATCCTCCATGAACCCTACCCCTATCATATTGGGCAATTTTGGCTCCTGAGACCAAGCAGTAAAGAGTCAAGCCCTCAATGAGAATACAAATTTGACTTCATGTCCCTAAAAGCAGGGACAGTCAATGTGGTAGTTTGAATAAAAATTCCCCCTAATCCCACAGGTTCATATTTCAATGTTTGGTCTCTAGTTGGTGGACTTTGAGGGAAAGATTAAGAGGTATTGTTGAACAAATAATAAGAAGTCAGAGACAGATACTGGGGTTCAACAGGAAGATTAGAAAAATCAAAGCAAGATCCATCCAGAGCAGTCCATGGCCCAGCAAGAGTTCCTGCACCTGCCCTGTGGAGATACATCCAGAGCAGTAAGTTTGTGCCCACCCGGGGAACAGAGTACAGGGCCCCTCCAGCTCCTGCTGCAGGGGCTTCTTTGTTCCACATGACCTTGCTCCACGCAAGCCTGTCCTTTGTTTGTGAGGTCCTTGGCCCAGCAAGAGTCCCTGCTCCTGCACTGAGGAGATCCATCTAGAGCGGTGGGCCCACAGGTCCCTGAGTACAGGGCCCCTCCAGCTCCTGCTGCAGGGGCTTCTTTGTTCCACACAACCCTGAGCCCCCAGCCTGCCCTTTTGTCTACAAGGTCCTTGGCCCAGCAAGAGTCCCTGCTCCTGTACTGAGGAGATCCATCCAGAGGGATAAGTGTGTGCCCACCCAGCTGGACAGTTCCAGGAATGGAGTACAGGCCCCCTCCATTTCCCTAAACATTTCTGGCCATTCAGTGGGGTGTCACCCTGGCTATTGGCTTTCTCTAGTTACTCTATCCAATCCTGCCCCCAAGCATTCCTTTCTATCTGTGAGGTCCTTGGATCCACCAGCACAGCCTGCTTCAGGGTGGAGGGGATCTGAGAGAGGGCAGACCAAGAAAATCCCCCAAGCACACAGTCAGTCACAGCAAAGATTGGACCAAGATGGCTAAACTCTCCTGGCCACATTTGAAGGAAGAGATGGGCTGGCACCAATGCAAGAATTCCTCCAACAACCTGAAAAGCAACATGACAACATCAGAATCCAGTGAACATGCAACAGGAAGATGTGAAAACCCTATTCCAGAAGAAGTAGAAGAAATTGACCTTAAATGTAACATTATGAAAATAATAGAGGCCCTTAAACAAGATGTGAAAAAAGAAATGGAAGAAAAGACAAACAAAAAGTTAGAAATGAGTAAATCCCTCAAAGATACCCAAGAAAACCAAGAAAAAGCAATCAAACAGGTAATGGAAACAGTTCAAGATTGAAGCCTGAAATGGAGGCAATAAAGAAAACACAACCTGAGGATTGGCTGGGTATGGATAATCTGGGCAAATGAACAGGAACTAGAGAGTCAACTATAATCAACAGAATACAAGAGACAGAAGAAAGAATATCAAGCACTGAAGATACTATAGAGGAAATAAAATCATTGATCAAAGAAAACAGCAAATCCAACAAATTATTAACACAAACCATCCAGGAAATCTGGGGCACCATGAAAAGACCAAATCTAAGAATAATATGGGTAGAAGAAGGAGAAAAATTACAGCTCAAAGGCCCAGAAAATATATTGAACAAAATTATTGAAGAAAAATTTCCCAACCAAAAGAGGGATATTCCTGTGAAGGTACAAAAAGCATACAGAACACCAAACAGACTGGATCAAAAAAACCCCACCCCATTGCCATATAATAATCAAAACACAAAACATACAGAATAAAGAAAGAATATTAAGAGCTGCAAAGGAAAGGGGTCAAGTAACATATAAAGGTAAACCTATCAGAATTACACCTGACTTCTCAATGGAAACCATGAAAGCCAGAAGGTCTTGGATAGATGTGCTGCAGACACTAAGAGACCATGGATGCAAGCCCAGATTACTATACCCAGCAAAGCTTTCTTTCACCATCGATGGAGAAAACAAGATATTCCAGGATAAAAGCCAGTTTACACAATACGTATCCACAAACCCAGCCTTACAGAAAGTACTAGAAGGAAAACCTCAACCCAAGGAAGCCAACAACACCCATAATAACACAAATATCTAACAACTGGCCACCAGCACAGCTCAAAGAAGGGAAACACACAAATTCTACTACCAAAAAAAAAAAAATAATGACTGGAATTAACAACCACTGGTCATTAATATCACATAATATCAAGGGACTCAATTCACCTATAAAAAGGCACAGGTTAAGAGAATGGATACAAAAACAGGACCCAACATTCTGCTGTTTACAAGAAACACATCTCAAACACAAAGACAGATATTACCTCAGAGTAAAGTGTTGGGAAAAGGTTTTCCAATCAAGTGGACCTAAGAAACAAGCGGGTGTTGCTATACTAATATCTAACAAAATTGACTTCAAACTAAAATCAATCAGAAGAGATGGAGATGGACACTTTATACTCTTAAACGGAATAATCAATCAGGATGAAGTCTCAATCCTGAATATATATGCCCCTAATATAAAAGTATCCACATATGTAAAAGAAACATTACTAGAACTCAAAGCACACATCAAACCCCACACACTAATAGGAGGAGATTTCAACATTTCTCTCTCACCAATGGACAGGTCAACCAGACAGAAACCTAACAGAGAAATAAGAGAACTAAAGGAGGTAATGAATCAATTGGACTTAACAGACATCTATAGAACACTCCACCCAAAAAGGAAAGAATATACCTTCTTCTTAGAATCTCATGGAACCTTCTCGAAAATTGATCACATACTTGTTAACAAAGCAAACATCCACAGATAAAAAGAAAATTTTAGTAACCACCTGTGTCTTATCGAATTACCATGGAATAAAGTTGGAATTTAACAACAATTCTACTCCCAGAAAGCCTACAAACTCATGGAAACTGAACAGTCAACTACTGAACCAACTCTGGGTCAAGGAAGAAATGAAGAAAGAAATTAAATTCTTCCTTGAATTCAATGAAAATAAAGACACAACATACCCAAACCTATGGGACACTAAGAAAGCAGAGCTAAGAGGAAAGTTTGTAGCACTAAGTACCAACATTAAAAAAACAGAGAAAGCTCACATTCAAGACTTAACAGTACAGCAGAAAGCTCTAGAAAAAAAAAAGAAGCAGACTCACCCAGGAGGAGTAGAATACTGGAAATAATCAAAATGAGGGCTGAAATCAACAAAACACAAACACAGAAAACAATCCAAAGAATCAATGAAACAAAGAGCTGGTTCTTGGAGAAAAGCAACAAGATTAACAAACCCCTATCCAAGCTAATCAAAAGGCAGAGAGAGAACACACAAATTAACAAGATCAGAAATGAAAAGGGGGACATAACAACAGACAGTGAGGAAATTCAGAGAATCATTAGGTCTTTCTACAAAAGCCTGTATGCCACAAAATTGGAAAATATAAAAGAAATGGACAATTTTTTTTAGATAAATACCATATGCCGAAATTAGGTCAACAACAGGTGAACAATTTAAATAGACCTATAAGTCGCACGGAAATAGAAGCTGTCATCAAAAACTTCCCAACCAAAAACAGCCCAGGACCAGATGTTTTTAATGCAGAATTCTACCAGAACTTCCAAGAAGAGCTAATACCTATACTCCTTAATGTGTTTCATATAAAAAAATAGAAGAGTCATTGCCAAACTCTTTTTATGAAGCTACAGTTCCACTGATACCGAAACCACACAAAGACGCAATTACAGACCAATCTCACTCATGAACATTGACGCAAAATTTCTCAATAAAATACTGGCAAACTGAATCCAAGAACACATCAAAAAAATCATCCATTATGATCAAGTAGGCCTCATCCCAGAGATGCAGGGCTGGTTCAACATATGGAACTCTATCAATGTAATCCATTATATAAATAAACTGAAAGAAAAAACCCATATAATCATTTCATTAGATGCTGAAAAAGCATTTGACATAATTCAACACCCCTTTATGATAAAGGTCTTGGAGAGATTAGGGATACATGGATTATATCTAAATATAATTAAAACAATATATAGCAAACTGACAGCTAACATCAACTTAAATGGAGAGAAATTCAAAGCAATTCCACTAAAATCAGGAACAAGACAAGGCTGTCCGCTCTCTCCATATCTCTTCAATATAGTGCTTGAAGTTCTAGGAATAGCTATAAGACAACATAAGGAGATCTTGGGGATTCGAATCGGAAAGGAAGAAGTCAAACTTTCGTTATTTGCAAATGATATGATAGTGTACATAAGTGACCCCAAAAACTCTACCAAAGAACTCCTACAGATGATAATTACCTTCAGTGATGTGGCAGGATACATGATTAACTCAAAAAAAATCAATAGCCCTCCTGTACACAAAGGATAAAGAAGGAGAGAGGTATTTCAGAGAAATATCACCTTTCACGATAGCCACAAATAGCATAAAGTATCTTGGGGTAACACTAACCAAGGACATGAAAGATCTATTTGAGAAGAACTTTAAGGCCTTGAAGAAAGAAATTGAAGTGGATACCAGAAAATGGAAGTATCTCCCATGCTTCTGGATTGGTAGGATCAATATAGTAAAAATGGCAATTCTACCAAAGGCAATCTATAGATTCAATGCAATCCCCATCTAAATCCCAACACAATTCTACATAGAACTTGAGAGAACAATAACTAACTTTATATGGAAAAACAAAAAGCCCAGGATAGACAAAACAATCCTATACAATAAAGGAACTTCTGGAGGCATTACCATCCCTGACTTCAAACTCTATTACACATTTCAGTAATGAAAACAGCTTGGTATTGGCATAAAAAAAGAGATGTTGACCAATGAAATTGAATTGAAGACTTGGATATTAATCCAGAAACCTATGAACACCTCATATTTGACAAAAGAAGCTAAAATTATACAATGGAAGAAAGAAAGCATCTTTAATAAATGGTGCTGGCATAACTGGATGTCAACCTGTAGGAGAATGAAAATAGATCCTTATCTATCACCATGCACAAAACTCAATTCTAAATGGACTAAAGACCTCAATATAAATCTGACCACACTGATCCTGATAGAAGAGAAAGTGGGAAGTAGCCTGCAATACATGGGCACAGGAGACCACTTCCTACGTATAACCCAAGTGGCACAGACAATAAGAGCAACAATGAATAAATGGGACCTCCTGAAACTGAGAAGCTTCTGTAAAGCAAAGGACACTGTCATTAAGACAAAAAGGCATTCTCCTGAATGGGAGAAGATCTTCACTAACCCCACAATGGACAAAGGTCTGATCTCCAAAATATACAAAGAACTCAAGAAACTATACATTAAAATGCTAAATAACCCAATTAAAATAATTGGGTAATGATCTGAACAGAGAATTCTCAACAGAAGAAGTTCAATTGGCCAAAAGATACTTAAGGTCATGTTCAACTTCCTTAGCAATCAGGGAAATGCAAATCAAAACAACTTTGAGATACCATCTTACACCTCTCAGAATGGCTAAAATCAAAAAACACCAAGGATAGCCTATGCTGGAGAGATGTGGAGTAAGGGGAACACTCACCCATTGCTGGTGGGAATGCAAACTTGTGCAACCACTTTGGAAATCAGTGTGGCGGTTTCTCAGGAAATTGGGAATCAACCTACCTCAGGATCCAGCAATACCACTCTTGGGAATATACCCAAGAGATGCCCAATCATACTACAAAAACATTTGTTCTACTATGTTTATAGCAGCATTGCTTGTATTAGCCAGAACCTGGCAAAAACCTAGGTGCCCCTCAATGGAAGAATGGGTAAAGAAAGTGTGGAATATATACACATTAGAATACTACTCAGGGGTAAAAAACAATGACATCTTGAATTTCTAGTATTTCAGGATTTTAGTTAAATTGACTAGCACTGCAGAGAATATGAGTTATAGACACTCCCTTGAGATTTCAATATCAATAATTTGGGGGTACATACTGAGAAGTGGCACTGTTTAATCATATGACAGCAACACTATTAATTTTCTAGTTACTTTTATTGTCTTTTATATATAGTGATGTTGTATCTGAATGCATATCTGTGTACCATATATGTGCCTAGTACCCATAGAAACCAAAAGACATCATCATATCTCCTAGGATTGAAGTTATGGATGGTTATGTATATATTTGGGGACACAACTTACAGTAAGGGTAGAGATATATGGTCCTCTGTGTGCATTGGAAGCTGGGAACTGAATCCAAGAGAAAAGGAGATACACACACTTTTTATCTGTGCTTATAGTACCTCTGACCACACCCAAAAGGGGTCAGTATCTAAAAAGCTATTGGCTAAAGAAGTTCCCTCAACAACTCCCCCTTTTGTCTAAATTAGAGGATTCTAAGCCTAATATTAAACCATATGCAATAAGAACAAATACCAAGTATTGTAGAAGGAAAAAAGAGGCAAAAACATACATAAAATTAGAATTACAACCAGCATGAACAACAACAAGCAAAAATCATATGCTAGATGTTTCAATAGTTATTCTATCCTAAGGAGTCTAAGTCTCATATTAAAAATATCTTTGATTAGTCATGAGAGAAAAGTATTGACTTCTTCAATCCCATCAAGGACCTGAGAAGGGAAATAATATTAACTTAGTAAGTAGGAAGTGCAATCAAGCAACTTCCAAAAGGTGCATGAAATGACAGAGATAACCAGCTTCCTGGACAATTACCCAAAGTCTGATTTGCAATGTTGGGACAACCAACTTTGGCAGAACATTTTTGAGGCAGGAGATTCAAAAGACTGCCCTACCCTGTCTTGCCAGGGTTCAGTAGTCATTTTTGCTTTTATCCTGCTTGCTTATTTTGGATGGTGTGCATATTGTCAGCAGTCAAGACAGGGACAGTTCTTTGCCAAAGACCAGTTTTGCCAAGAAGAAAACAAGCTCCAAGTGAATTATCTTTGGTGTTTCACTGCCCAACATTCTCTCAGAAGTAGATCAGTGTGTCTCATATCAACAGAATCCTGTTAATTATTGACATGTTGTCAGAGTTTCTGTCCTGCCTGGTTCCTGAAGTCATTAAGTCCCAAAGAAATCATACAGAGGTCTACAGTAACTATAAACTGATTGACCCATTAGAGCAGGCTTCTTATTAACTCTTATAACTTATATTATCCCATTATTCTTGTCTATGTCACATGGCTTGGTACCTTTTTCGGTGAGGCAGTTACATCTTACTTGCTCTGTAGCCAGGTCAGGACTGCAGCAAAGCTTCCTTCTTCTCAGAATTCTCATTTCCCTGCCTCTACTTCCTGTCTGGTTGTCCTGACTATATTTCCTGCCTGGCTACTGCCCAATCAGTATTTATTTAAAATGTAATTAACAGAATACAGACCATTGTCCTACACCATTGACATATTCTAGTTTCCTTTTTTTTTCTTTTGGTTTTTTGAAACAGGGTTTTTCTGTGTAACAGCCCTAGCTGTTCTGGAACTAGCTCTTATAGACCAGGCTGGCCTCAAACTCATGGAGATCCACCTGTCTGTCTCCTGAGTGCTGGGATTAAAGGCATGCACCACCACCAACTGGCTCATTCTAGAGTTCTTTGAAGTGTTTGAAGATTACCTATCTATGCAGAATAAAATCTCTGTTCACCTAGAAAACCTGACTAGTCAAAATATAAGTATGGCAAACATGGGTGCCTATTCACCTATAATTCTTAATACCTATATAGTTTAAAGACCAAGCCTTTACATTGAAGAAAATAAACAATCTTTACACAAATGTGCAGCAAATGATGACAATGACCTCAAAATGTAAACAGCACATATGCAAGTACCTTGAAAGGTAGAAATGTATAGTGCAATATATAAAATTTCATCAATATACAAAATATTTTAAGCAGCATTAGAAGAATGCATGCATACAATGTGACAAAAAAGTTTTGCACAATTATTGTAAATAGAAGCATTTTAAATACAGCAAATATTATTTGCATTTATATCAATATGTAAGAATGTATACCAATGTAAGTTGTCTATAAGTAGTAGCTCACAAGTAGATACACTAACCTACCTATTGTCCTATTCCATCCATTCCCTTTTGTTTTTTAAAAGAGATTCCTGAGCCTATTTCATATCCACCTATAACACTATACAATTTATAAGCAACCCCTAACAGATGACAATTGTCCCTAATCCTGAGGACAAACTTTTTTGGAAGTGGGGATGTTATTTTCTAGAATTACTTCCAGCTGTCCTGAGGGGTGATGTTATTTCTATGGGATCCTGTAAAAACTAAAATAATGGTTAAGTTTTGTTATTACTGTCTAGCACAATTTCACATAGTCTCTGAATAGTTGGTAGGGTTTTTCTGAAGTTCTTATTTGATGTTCTGTTTAGAATGTTGTAAGAGGGTGCACCATCTCAGGTAGGCAAGTTGGAATCATCTTGAGCAGTTTGTAACACAAAACCAATTTTAGAGTGGTGCTATCAGCGTAGTGGAATCATATGAACCAGGTGGAATCATGTTTGTGGGGCTCCATCTTCTTCCTGGAGACTTCAGAGATTACTGCTATTTACAAGTGGTTCCGAAACATTTGACAAAAATATTCACATAAAGCCTAAGACAGCTTTAAAAGAAAGGGCTTCTAGACCCACAAAAACAGGAGTCGATTAGAGCTGCATATTTTCAGACTGCATATTTTCAGACAGGCTCTGTTTGCTGGTGGTGAACAGAGGTGCAGCTCCTTTAAGAGAAGGCTTCCTGAGTCAGTGCTAGCAACTAAACCTGAATGGCTCCTTTAAGAGACAACTTCTGGTTCATGCTGGTGACACAAATGGCTTTGGCTCTTTCAAGAGGTCCTGCTATGGAGAACTTGAATGGGGTTTGTAGTCAACATGCTGCAAGTTACTTGGTGGCAGCATGAACCAACTGTTTCTGAGTTGGGGTAGTAAAAATGGTTCCCAGAGATGGTGGTATACAGACTTCTGGCATGTTGAAAAGCCAAGAAAGGTAGAACAAACAGCCAAAGTGACCACTCTTGTCCTATCATGCCTGCTTTACAGTTTAAAGCAGTGATCAAAAAGATTACAGATATATAATAACGACAGTTTCAGACAAAATTAAACCTCTAGACAGGTCATATTGTGTTTGAAAAATGTATGTAGGCTTAAGAAAAAAAGAAAATAGGTATAGGCAATTATAAAAAGGAATAGTTTTAAAAAGTAAAACAAAGTCTTTAAAAAGACAGTAAAAGCAATATAAAAGAATAAAGACAGTCATAGATTAAAGGAGTAAAGAAAATAAAACAAATATTAAAAAGTAATAGAGTAAAAAAAGCCATGTAAAGATAGAATATACATAGAGAATTTGGATTACATATGTTGTGTTTTCTTTGAAATTGTGACTGTTAATGAGTTAACTGCTAAAAGACATTTGATTCTGGGGGCTACAAAACTAAACCAACATATATATTTTAAAGGTATTTTGACTTCAAAATTTGAATTTAAGAATATGTTACTTTGGAAAAGAGTTTCTTCATTTGTTTCCACAGAAGAGAAGAACTTGTGGATTCCATCCAGGCTAATGTGGTTTGATAGAACAAGAATCCCTGAAAGGTCTCCAGGAACCTAAAAGTACTTCACCCAACAAACAGCAGGAAGCAGTTTGGAGAAAACAATGCCCAAATTCCCAAAATGTTTGTGGTAAATGTGTTTTAAACTAAAGGGAGTTTGATATACATGGATAATGTCGCAGTCAATCTCTTTCTTAAAAAGGGGCTAATATGATATGGAAATGAATACTTTATATTGGTATGGATTTTGCTTTATTGATGCAAATTTAAGGCTGAATTTGTTACTATATATGTCATATATAAAAATATATTTCTATTCTTGTTTAAGGTATTATGTTTATACAACTCATTTAAAAATGCAATGTGCAATTAAGAAATACAGATTAATAGATAGTTATCTATAATAATCAAACTTTTAGTCCTGTTAGTTAGGTATACTTCAGTTAGATAGATAATCTTCAACACTTCAAAGACCTACACAATATGGCATTTAAAAGGTTTTAAGAACTCAGCCTTTTCTTGACAGTGAGACATGTCTGCTGCTGGTAGCACCAATTACTTCAGAGAGGTTGATAGGCTTGAAGAAACTCATTATGGAATTTGCCTTCAATTTGACAAGGCTAATTATTTGGGCAAGAAACTGCTCTTGCCTAGACTGCTTGATGGTACGATGTATAAACTATACATGCAGGACCCATAGAAAAATGACTGCTGAACTTGTCAAAAGTGAGAGAGTCATTCAGGGTTCCTGCTTCATGAAAGAGTCTGACAGACATTCTACAGGAAACAGAAGAAAGTGACTGACAATCTGCCAATATAGATGAAGCAGTCTTTCAAATTTCCTGCTTCATGGAAAAGTCTGCCAGATACTATGGTCCTATAGGCTGAAGATGGATGCTTCAGTGTTACAAAAGAGCTTTGGGAGTGAGATGTCTCTGTCATTTTTAGAAATTTGGAAGTTGCTTACAATGCACTTACTATTTACTTAGGTAATATATATCCTTCTGTGATCTTTGATGGAGTTGAAGTGTAGATAGTTATAATTATATTTTTTTAATTGTGTTAAAAGATAAATTAGATATAAAACTTTATAGACTCATAAAGGTAGGATAGATGATAGAGTATTTTCCTTAATTTGCCAAATGTAAGTGGACTAAATATCATATTTATAGTTCTTGCTTGATAACTGTTTTGTATGTACAATTTTACTATGTTAAAGTTGAAACCTTCTTTCTCATTTAGACAGAAAATGGGAGATGATGTGGGATTCTCCTCTGTATGTTATGAATATGTTTTATTGCCATAATAAAGAAACTACTATTGCCTAAAGCAGGCCAGAATATAGGTCAGTGGGAAAACTAAGCTCAATGCAGGGAGAAATAAGGCAAAGTCAGACAAATGCCATGTAGCTGCTGAAGGAGAAAGATGTCAGAACCTTACCAGTAGTCTCATGATAATACATAGCTTAATAGAAATGGGTTAGTTTAAGATTAAGAGCTATCTAGGAATAATACCTGAGCCATTGGCCAAAACAGTGTTCTCTGTTTTGGTGGCTGGAAATACAAGTACAGTCTCTGTTTACAGTTATGAGACACCATGTATATGTTAAGAATGGAACACAGATCCCTGCTCGTAAGATCAGTGCTCTTAACCAGTAAGCCATCTCTCCAACCTCTTCTTTTAATTTTTTGAGGAAGGTCCATATTGGTATTTTTTCTTCATGTAGATTATACCATTTTGTACTTCCAAGAACACAGTATGGAGGTTCTGATTTCTCCATCAACACTTGTTTCTTCTTTAGTCTGATAATTTTCCTGACAGATTTGGAGTGATAGCTCATGCTGATTTTTACAATTCCCTTATAATGATGTTGAGCATCTTTTCATTTACCTGTCTGCCATTACCATATACGCTTTGGAGCAATATCTGCTTAAATAATTTTCTTATTTTAATAACATTATTTGAATTCTTTGAGTTGTAGAGGTTTCTCACATACTCTGACTACTGACCCCTTACAGAATACATAGTTTGCAAATATTTCATGACACTGATGATGGTAATGATTTCTTAGTTTAACAAAAGGATAGACAACAAAAGTAACTACAGATGACACCACATCCAAGTCAAGCTTCTGCCCAGCAAAAGGAAAGCAAGCAGCACCAGGATTTATACTATAGCTGCTTCCATGGAACATCTGGGTCAGGGCCAGCAGCTCTGGGAAAGAAAGTCAGAAGAAATTGAGATCCAAGGACATAAGATAGGGGCAATAGTTACCCTGTCTCCTCTCTGGTCAAAGATTCTCTTCTTCATTTCACTTCCCCCTTTCTGTATCAGTTAAGAAATACCAGGAGACATAGTTAAGCTTATGACAAACAAGGAGTCAGGCAGCAGAGCAACGACCTTCCTGGTATAATAAATCATAGAGGTTATGACATTTGCACAGCCTAAAAGCCCCTTCATCGGGTTTACTACAGGATATCTCAGCCCCATTCCAAGATTTATTCACAGCCTGGTTCCCTTGATGTCCTCCCTTTTTGATCCTGTCTGAGGATGCTTTGTAAAGAGATAAAGGGTGAGGTAATATAATCCTGTCTTATAACTTCCAAGTTTCTTATAGAGAAATTCTCAGAGCTAAATGACTGAAAGAGACCTCTAATGTCATCCAATTCAAAGTCTGTGGGAGATGAGTTTCATCAAGAAGAAATTCCCCCATGATCTTTCATTACATACTGGTAATCATTCTCATAGGGTTAGCTAGCAAGACATTGTCAAGGACTAACGTCTCTAATAAATTCCTTTAAACTCTGTCAGAATGTATCTTTATATAAAGCTGTGATAATACATTTTAAGTTAAGCAATTGTCTCTCTATTAAGATGAAAATTGTTTGAGGTCAAAAATCTCATATTATATTTCTAAATTCTAACATCTGACATGTAATGAGAATTAACTGAGCAATGGATAATGAATGAAAGGATGGATGGATGATGGATAGATGGATAAACGAGTAGAATGAGTTGATAAATAGTGGAATGTATCAGGTAGAAGCTATCGCTACCCTTTGTCTTTCTCAAAATATCACTTACTTCTCAGATTTCTCTATGGCCTTCAAAAGTGTTAAGCAGTGCACAGTATTTAACTAGATGAAATTTAACGATTGAGTAGATGTTTTTATGAGTTCCTGGTAGTATGCCAGCCTAAGATGCAGGAAACCCTGAATTTTCAGTGAAATTTCACTCCATTAAAACAGCTGTGAGACAGGCTTAGTGGCATATACTGCTCATTCCATCATTCAAGAATAGTAGTAGAGGCAGGAGGATTGCCACAAGTTTAATGCCAGCCTGGACTATACAACAAAACCCTGCTTCAAAAAAGGAAAAGCAAAACAACCGCAAACCTTGTCAGCATGTCACTCCCAAGGAACTGATAAACTCTTATGTTCACATAAGTCAAGAATGATGGCCCCCATTATGCTATGCTGTCTGACCTGTTCTCTCCATCTGTTACCTAACATGCATTTTTGATGAGTGTCTGCTTCTCACCAAAACTTATTTTTCTCTTATTCTTTTAATTTTTTTCTGCCTCTGTTACTGAACTCACAGCAATAACTCTGACTGTGGGGAATTTCAGTAGACTAGCTCACCCAAATTCCCAGAGAGATTGGCAGTGGTGAAGACAGTGGTGCTTTATACTCGGTGAGCCCACATGGGGAAAGAACAGAGATCTAGTGATCTGAGAAAAGACTTCAAGGTGTTCACAGATGTCTTGAGGTTGTATGGGTGAAAGAACAAAATCAAGAATTGGGAGTTTTCATGGTTAGAAATCTTTGCCCTGGTCTAGTTGAAGTATTATTGACCACTATCTCAGAGTAAGGGTTATTCATGTGAAAAGTTTATCACCAATATCACTGTTGCTGGGTAGTTTAGTCATTCATTATAATGCATTTAGTAATCATATCTGTTTCTAGAACCCAGGGTAACTAACTGTCAGAAAAGCAGCAGACTCAGGAGAACTCAGGAAAAAAGTACACAGTGCTAATGGGGATGGAGAGGAGATGGATTCTGAAAGAAACAAACATCATTATGCCCTCTTTTATTATCACAAAATGATCGTGTTTTTCAATAGAGTGTCCATATGTGAATATTTAAATTCACTCTTAAATCCAGCAGTGGTTGTCACTTCACTAAAGTGTACTCTTCCTTCTATAGTATCTCTGTGTACCTTTTCTTTCATATCTCTGATACTTATCTCCTGTTTCATATCCTTGTCCTTTTTCTCCTTGTCAAAAATATTTGAATAAGAGCTATTCCCTTTCATTTTTTCCTTCCCTTGGTGCAACTAGCTGGCATGAAAATGATCAAATCTGTGATCATCTCACTTACCACCAGACTCAGACATGAATGGTCACACCTAGAAACATATTTGTATTCATACATATTCATACTAACTCACATAATCACATATTATTTTCCTAGCCTCATTTTTATTGTTTTAATAATAGGGTCAGTGATATTTCTCAGGGTGCTTTTGCCATACAACTGAAGTAATAATTTATTTCATTAGGCCTTTATTAATTAGGTAGTAAAAGTGAAACACTGAACCATGGAATGTACAGTATTATGGTATCTATTGTTTACAACAATCCCAGAATGTAGGTGATTTTTTTGCTTTCATAAATGAAACCCTTGAGGCAGAATTTAAGGAATAGAATCTGCATTTAATTTTTGATAGCCTTTAATAAGTGCCATTGAACTCAACTACTGAAGTATAACACTCACATTGTATAATAAATCCTATCAAACTTCCTGGCAACACCAGTTGCTCATTTATTGTTTTCACTCAGATCCTTCATGGAACTTTTGATGGCATGGAAGCACATACTTAATGTACTATTGAATTCAATATGAGTGAAATGAGAACATACAAGTTGGAGTAACTTGTATCAGGCCAACCATTGTACCAAGAATGACTATAAAAACCAAATCAAACACAGCAACAATATCAACTCCAAAATCAGCTCTTTGTGAGCATTGGTAAGAACCGAAGCCAAGATCCTGGAGAGAAAGGAAAGCTCAGAAAGATCTCAGAAAGCTTGGACACTCTTCTCTTTTGTGCTTATTGTCCTGTTTGCTACTGGGAGGCAATAGACTAACCTTATGGCAGTTTCAAGGGACATGAAAAACAGATTGATGCTTATAGTTAATAAAGCCAGTCAGGAGTAGAGGGACATTCTGTTCATCAATCTTGTCTACAATTTCATATGTCAAGAATTTTGTTCACTTTTTAGAGCAGAAGTCTTCAACTTTGTCCACCTTAACTTCAAGTATACAAGGATGATTTGATATGATTAAGAGCAACTTAACACCCTTTTGTTCTACATTCCATTTTTGTTCAATTCCTGATAATTCTTGCCCCCTAATTGGACTTCTTACTCCTCAACATCCAAAACCCTATGTCACTGCCTTGAATGGCAAAGTTCTTCCCTTACCCATTAACTAGATTACTGACCCATCTCTCTTCCTTGATTCCCAATTCACAAGAAAGTCAGGCTTGGGTGATTCAAGTCAACCTTTTCTCATTCATCATTTCTTTTGTCTCCCAGTACTGTTCTTTTAAACAAGTGTCCTAGTTTGCTTTCTACTGCTGTGATAAACACCATGACCAAAAGCATCTAGGAGAGGAAAGGGTTTTTCCAGCTTATAACTTATCATGAAGAGAGGTCAGGGCTGAAACTCAAGGTCAGGAATGCTGCTTACTGTCTTGCTCTCCGTGGATTTCTCTGTCTGCTTTCTTATTCAGCCCAGGACCATCTTCCCACCTTGGGGTAGGCTAATCCACAGTGGGATGAGCCTTTTCACATCAATAAACAATCAAGAAAATACCCAGACTTGCCTACAGTTCAATCTAATAGAGACATTTTCTCAATTGAGGTTCTCTTTTCCAAGATGACCCTGGTTTCTGTCAAGTTAACAACAAACAAACAAATGAATAAAAACCTAACCAGTGCAATCAGGGTCTCCATTTATCAAGAAGATAAAGATAGCTCTGGTAATTCAAAAGTACCATTGACTTGATGTCCCATGTAGTTTGGAAAAAAGTATAATTTAGTTTTCCACAATTCCTGGAAGGACCCTGGTTTCTCTGGTTTGGGTCACATGACCCTGCTAATTGGAAAGAAAAATGGGCTGATTTTGCTCAGAATGGGGCATATCCTCATCTCTGACCTGAACTGTGAATGAATCTGATTTCCTTTAGAACATGTGATTAAAGAAGGAACATAAGGAGACACATCTCTTCTAGCTGCTCCAATCACGGTTACATCGTTAGGGGAAGAAAGTCAAGTCAATTCATGTTAATGACAAAGGTGCTCTAAGGGAAAATTTGAAAAATTTTGAAAGAATGCCACATAAAGTCAGCTTTTCCTATATAACAAACAATATTCAAACTTTGTTACATGAGATAGAACCAATAGTTAGCTGGCAGTTCTGCAGGCTGACAACAGGACTTTGGTTGTCTGGATAGGTTTTCTACTCATGGCTAAGCATATTCCTAAATCTATAGTGTGCTGTCAATCAATTAGTAGCTCTGTTTTGGAGACTACTGGGTTAAATTCAAGTTCCAGTGATATGGGGCCATTTATTCCTGATCATCAAACTTGGGAGCCTTGGGGCTATGCTTCTCTGTAAAAGAAACTGAAAATTCATGAAAGAATAAGAAGGTTTTTGGGAGTTTTGCAAATGGATACTATAATATGAGTGAAATGGGGCTTGAAAATATGGAAAGGTAAGGGAAACAAAGGTTTAAGATAATGGAGAGTAACTTATTTGGGATGACAGAGAACTGTCTGGTAAGATTCTAGAGTCACCAAGTCAAGTGCAAGTATCGTGTTAGGGGTCTTGATCATAGGTCTAGGGGAAACACACCATGACCCTAGCCTTGTGGCACCTGATTTCAATGTATCTTTGCGACTTCACCAAATTATTATTGTAATTTGCCCTATTTAGTGAGTCAGCAAGTCTCTGCCTTAGTCAAGAGTTTCTAATGCTAGGAACTAGGGCATTAGCACAGCAGATCTGAGCTTGCTTGTCTCCTTTTGTTTATACATTTTGCTTTGTAAAAATTAAAAACATCAAATGAATACAGTCCCCATGTTCCACTAAAAGTGACTATTAAGAGACTCAGGAGGATAATTTGCAATTGTATGTTATGATGGTAGAATATAGTTAAGTGAACAAAATGGCTCCTCTGACTCCAACAGTAGAGCTGGTGGGTGGAGCTAGCTCAGTATCTGAGGAAGCCAAGAATTCATTCATCAATCAAGTTGCAAGCTTCAAAAGAGGAGAGGGATTCTTTTTTTGCTTGTTTGATTTTTGTTTTCTGTGTGGTTTTGTTGGTTTTTTGTATTTTAAACTCAGAGTTTCTGCCCAAGCAGAACATATATGAGTATGTGCTAAAATGGGGTGGGTATGGAAAAGATGAAAAGGCTCATCCATACAACGAACTCCTGGTTTGGCACAGAAATCTTGTATTCAGAGAAGCCCTCTCTGTCACTTTCAAGAAGATGTGAACCTCAGTCTTCACATCTGCATAATAAGGACAACAGTAACTCAATCTCTGCCTTAGCAGAAAGTGGAAACTGTCAGTGAGCCATGAACCAAACTGGTGGTAATATGAAAAGTTTAAGCATAAGACATAGATGGTGGTTTCTATTTAAAGAAAGTTGGTTTCCACAAGTCAGAGCAAGACACAAAATGAAGGATAAAGTGTATTCCCTGAGTCTCAAATGCTTTCACTCCAATTTCAGTTTGAAAAAGATCAGACTTCTCTAAATGTAAATTAATGGGAAATAGAGAGCTTGCCTCAAAATGTTACCCAATACCAATAGCTCTAACCAGAGCAATTTTCCCACATAATCATTCAATAGTTAGTCACATGGATAAGACATTTGCTGTACTGGGGTTTCCAGAACTTTTTGCCCCAAGTTTCAAGGCTTCAAGTCTTCATCTCCAACAATGAAACTCTGGAAAATGTCCCTTGTCTGAAATGTTTAAGCACTGGAGAGGGATAGAATTATTTGCATTAAAATCATTTTTATACAAAGAGAAATAGGTGTTTTCAAACATATATGTCAACATAAATTATAGTGTCTTTGGGGTAATTTATGACAATCATGTCTACCTTAGCTCTATTCCTACAACCCACATAGAAGAAGAACACTGACTCCCACAAGTTGTCTTCTTACCTCCACACATGCACTGTGATATGCACATACTCCTACATATACATATATACATACACATTCACATACAAATAAATGTAATATTTTTATTTATGTATTCTAAAGTAAGACATAAATTTATCAACTATAACAGCACTTACTAGTCGTTTACTACTTGTCAATAAAATCAGAGTGTGTATATATGTGTGTGAGAGAGACAAAGACAGAGAGAAATTATACCATTTTCTCACATGCATGTGCCAATTGTTTGAAGGTTCAAATGCTACTTTATCATAGTGGCAGGAACCTGAACCTATGACATCTGGCAGAGATTTTCCTAGGCCTACCTCAGAAGCTATACATGATTGTTTGTCAGCTCAGTGCTGTGAGTCATTCAGGGCCGGAAGTCACTGGGTGGACAAGGTTGTCACTCTCCAAGTTTGTTTATTTAATTATTTATTTTGAGGTTTTTTTTTTGAGACTGGGTTTCTTTGTAGGTTTTGGAGTCTGTCTTGGAACTAGCTCTTGTAGACCAGGCTGGCCTCAAACTCACAGAGATCCACCTACCTCTGCTAGGATTAAAGGCATGCACCACCACCTCCCGTCACTCTCCAGGTTTATAAAGCTCACTTTGTTTTTGCTTGCTTCTGCACTTAAATTGAGGTAAATTATAAAGGATAAGAGTCATGTTTATGTTTATGCATCAAGTATTTATAAGCCTCCATTATTTTCCAGGCTCCATTCTGGCTCTAAAGATAGAAGAAGAAGATAATATACTGGTGTAAAGGTTTACCAGAGAATTAAAAACCAGCAAATAAATGTTCTATAATGAGTGTTTGTGATCAAGATAAAATAGAGTGAGAATATGATGCTAGTATGAGAACAAATGTTCTAAATGACATTAGTCAGGGGTAGGAAAAAATGGGGATGACACTGAAGACAAAGCTGTGGAAACCACAGAAAGCACATACACCCACCTACAAACTATCTCCCTTCACAAAAGAGAGAAACATGAGGGACTTGTGGGTAGCTCCTCCTTCCCAGTGCACTAGTTAAACAGGACATTAAACTTCTTCAGAGCCAAAAGTGAGAATGGGCATGAGAACCATTCCAGGTAGATTATATACAAATTGGGGCCAACTCCTTCATACTTACTCACTCTCTTTCACTAGAAAATTATGAACTACGCATCAATCCTAAATTAAACATTGTGTTAAGTATGGCAGATTCAGAAATGAACTTAATGCACTATGTCTTCTTGTTCTGTCAAGGCTAAAGTTTTATTCCAGAAGATCAATATCAACAGTAAGGTAACTACCAACTATAATAACTGTTATTAGATAGAGAACAATGTAGTTTAGTATGTAAGAGTCAACTCTTCAGCTAATTATGGTTTGGAGTCTAAGGAGAATTGGCATTGTGAAAAAGCAGAGGTGAGGGCTGGTGGGGGTCAGTAAATTTTCCTGATTAAGGAAGTACCCAACCCATCTGGGTTGTGGGTGTCTTTGGTGAGTGTCAAGTCAAAAGAAAATGGAGTAGAAGGTGTAAGGAAAGAGCAATATGAGATGAGAAATAAGCAAAGCCTAATCTGTGGAGCCTCAGTAAGGAAACTAAAATTTATTTCATGTGACCAAATGTGTACTTTCTTTAGATGTAAAACTTTCCCACTCAAATACTACATGAGGGAGAACTGGAAGTGACCGTGAACTTCCATAATGTCTTAATGACTAAATTGTGCCACAAGTCTACATATCAACCTCAGGATATGACCATAGAAAGAACAGATTCTTATATATAGATTGATACAAGCAGGACCACACTCAAATGGAGTCTCTACATCACTTACATTCACAGTGTGTGCTAAATTAGCAGATACAGATACTCATTTGTGTCTCATACAAGAGAAAACACACGCATAAAATCATAGCATGTGGCACAGTCTTTCCATGCACATCCATTCATCCTAATATACATATCTTTCTATATGACTGCTTTAGTTAGGGTTTATTGTTGAGAAGGGACAACATGACTATGGCAATTCTCATAAAGGAAAATATTTAATTGGAGTTGCTTTACAGTTTTAGAGGTTAAATTTATCATTATCATGATAGGAAGCATGGTAGCATGCAGTCAGACATGGTGCTAGATAAGGATCTGAGAGTTCTATATCTGGATCAGTAAAAGCAGGAAGTGACTGTCACACTAGACCTGGCTTGAGTGTTTGAGACCTCAAAGACTGGTTCCTAGTAACACATTTCCTCCAACAAAGCCACACCTCAGGTGTTTAAGTCCAGTGTCAGCCACACACAGAGTTCAAATTCAGCCTGGACTATATAAGAACCTACCTCAGAAAACAAATAACACACACACAAATTATCACCAAGATGCCTAATTTTTCTTCTGATTGAGAATTTGAAGGGCTTGTCTCTATTCTTTACTCTTATACATAGGAACAGATGGCAAAAGTGCTTATGCATGTTGAAGGAGTCATGTGATCCCTGCCTTTTCACAACCCCACCTAAAAATGAATGGAACATTAAATCCCTGTTCCCCCAGGACTGGGAATTAGTAGCATGGGTTTGTAATCCCTGGATAAACATCCCTTTACATTCCCTAAATTAGAAAGCAGGTAATCTTGGCCTGCTGGTAATGGTCTCCTTACTTGCCTTGAACAAAATGAACCTCTTCACAAATCGGCTTTAGCAGCAGAGCAGGAGATAAGAAGCCACTAGAATGTCACTAATCCCTCTTTGTATGTGTATATGTGTTACTTTTTCATTCCATGGAAATTGACAACAGTAAAGCAGCTCAAAAGTTTACAGAGAGGAAGAAAAAATAGTAACAGACACAGAAATTCAATTCTTAAAGAATGGCTTGTTCTTTTTCCCAAACCTCAAGTCTTCTTGTTGATGTAGTAGTCTTCTTGTTGAAATCTTCACACTGGAAGATTTCTGGTTTCCCTCAATATCAGCTGCCTCATGCACCCTATTGAATCTCAGAAAAACAGGCAATCTAATCAGGATTCAAAGTTTAGCTATGCTCTTTATAGGGCAACTTTAAATAAGAGATAATTACACTAAGCTTCAAATGTGTCCATTCTGCAGAATAGGACACAAACTCCCCCTACAGCATAACTGTTGAAAACTCAGTGAAATAATACTTTTGAAGAGGCCTAGTAAGACATAACTAATCTAAAGGTATTAGCTGTTGGCAAAGTCATTCAGTGATTGATTTTTCATATTTGTAAATGCTTTAAAATGTGTAGAATAAGCATATGGGAAGTGTAGAACATAAAATGCATTCCTTCCCTTCTGATACAGCAAGAGCAGCTCTTAGCATAGAGAAAACACTTTTTCCTTTCTTTTATAAAGTTTTCTATTTCACCTTTACATATATTCCATAATCCCTCTGATCACACCAGACAATAGATATTATCCCTGATCGTCAAAGTAGGTGAAATTTGCTGAGTCATGGGTCATAGAGTCAGAGATAAAGTTCTTATTTGGCATTCACATGTCAGATAGTTTGATTCATTATGGAAGCATCAGAATCCTGGGCTTTTATCTTTGTTTGTATCAGGCAGGTGCTACTAGGCTGATAATGGTCTGTTTCATATTGCTGTTATGAGAATCAGATGGAATAAACAATAGGAAAGCACTTTAAAAAGTTTCATGTATCCATCAACTTCTTGCCCGGATCAGCATATTTTGTCTAAGTGGATGCTTAGGTCATTATTTGAAAGCTCTCAACTATGACCTCTTAGTCATTGGACAAGCTATAGCAATAGTAAGCAAGTTCTATAAAGGTCATATGATTAATATTTCATGCTTATTCATCTAAATATCTCTCAGTGGAAAAGAGAAGATGGTCTTCATCAGGATTACTCAACTCCACTGATATAACACAAAAACACCATAGGTAGCCTGTAAAATGATGAGGAATGACTGTATACTAAGAAACACTATTTACAGAAACAAGACAAATAACTTGTCATATAGGTAAAGTAATAGGAACCTTTTGTCCTTACTCTCCACATTTACATAATTAGGCACAATAATAAATTCTTAAAATGACACAAGAAATAAATCCTGGAGATCCCAGAGGTGGAACAGAAAGTACGATCAACACTCTAGGACTACAGGAACAGGACAGTGACTGGATACCTTGGGTCTTTGATCATGCAAAAGAGGACCCCTCAGACTGAATGTTTTAGACTGTTAACACCACCCAGTGCAAAATTGTCCTTCCAATATATCAAATTAAAGATGCTGTGACAACATCAGTGGTCAGCCAAATGCCGCCACAGCTGAAGTCACCTACTTTCTCATGACCCAAGACTTCTTTTCTTTTGTGTAATAGATGGTGAGTGGGTTGAACTGGCTTAGGAGGTGGAAGAGGAAGAATGCAGCTGAGAAGCTTTTTAATGCTCTTGGACACTACATCCACCCTATTGACAGACACAAGGACAACTAGGGTAATTAGCAGGAGGGAAATCAAGCAACCAGTCTCTCAATGCTTCCTCCTCCTAAGTCAGCATCAGGATGAAGAGCCAGGAACTCAAGGATACTAAATAAACCAAGAAAATGCAAAATAATACCAAAAACTCTATGGAAATTAAACTTTCTTTGGAACCATAGTCCATAAAATTGTTACAAAATATTTAAACTCAAAATAAAGTGATTTCTGCTAAAATAAATGGTTTAAGTATAATAAAGAGTGCCAGAGAGTGGTGGTGCTCACCTTTAATCCAGCACTTGGGATGTAGAGGCAGGTAAGTTTGAGTTCCAGGCCAGTCAGGAATAGATTTCACAGGAAAGGAAATGACAAGATACCAAAAAGAGCTGTAGAAAATCAGTCTAACTGGAAAGATATAATAATCCTAAATATGTCTATGTGAAACAACAGAACCCCAAAATATTGGAGGCAGAGGCTAATGGCACTAGAAGGAAAAGGGCAAGTGCATTTGGAGACATCAACATTTTTTCTAACATCTAACAGAAATATTAGATAAGAAATTTCAGGGGCTAGAAGAGCTAAACAACACAATCAACATCATGACAGAACTGGCACACAGAACATGTCACACAAGATACACTCTTTTTTAAAGTGAACATAGAACATTCAGCAAGACCCTTTTGGCAAGACTCAGGGAACATCATGGAAGAGGAAGGGAAATATGTTTTTAGAAAAAAAACTGTTTTGGGATATATTAGTGAAATTAGTAAACTTTTGCAAAACCAAAGATGAAAACAAGGCAGGTATCATCACTATTAGGAATGTAGCAGGGGGCGCTATGTATCCTGCAGCCATTTTAAGATTGATAAGGAATAAAAGCAAATAACTGCAGTACAGAGAGGAATTGGAGCAGTATGGTTCCATGGTTAGGGATCTGGGGTGGGGGTGGGGAGATGAACAGATATTAATGGGCTGCATGAAGGATATTTGTATTGGAGCTACTCTCTGTTTGTGTGTGGGGGTGCATGTATATGCATGTTTGTGTGTGTACATATTCATGTGTGTGTATATGCATATGGAATCAGAGGTTGACACTGAGTCTCTTCAATTTCTCTCTGCCTCAGTTTTTGAGACAGGGACTCTTAATAAACCTGGACTTATGAATTCAGTTAGACTGGCTGACATATGAGAGATCCATCTGTCTCCATTCTCAAGCACTAAGGTTACAGTTGCATGCTGTTGTGCCTGGTTTTCTGTATGAATGCTGTGGATAGAAACATGCCTAGGTGGCAAGTCTTCTATCAAATGAACCATTTCCCTGCCCCTTGTTATCTTGACAGGGTGGTGGTAGATACTCAAATCTATATCTAATAAAATTGTAGAAGCACAAAATAAGCACAAAACTGGAGGAAACACCAATGATATAGATATTTCATCAGCATCAATTTTCTGATTCTGTCAATCCTCTAGAGTTTTGCAAAATGTTACCAATGAAGAATTAGAAATCTTTGCAAGTATCTGCTTGTTTTACACAATTACATGTAAATCTGTAACTTTTTTACAGTGTTCAATTAATAAAATATAAATGGCAGAGCATATTTGGCCTGTCAAGCATAGTTTACAGCCTCAGAGCTCAACCAGGGAAGTGCCATAAAGTCACTGGGAGGTGTTCAAAAATAGAGATGGCTGGGCTCTTCCCGGAGATTTTGATTTAGTTCATCTAGGCTGGCACTCATTAATCAGAACACTGTCAGATTAGACAACTACAATCCTTTGAACATAAGATGTCAATCATTTTTGTCTTCCCTTTTTTCCTTATTGTACTGAAAACTAGAAATATGCTCTTAGAAAACTTTTAAACCTTTCCCATTTATCTATAAGAATGACACTGCTTTGTTGCAGAGCTTCACTTCGTCACCAGACTTGACATCACAGACTGCATACTGCTTGGCTTATGTTCTGTGCTTCCCTTGAAATGACCTCTAGCAGTGTTTTTGGTTTTTCATTTTGTTTTCTTTTTTGTTGTTGTTTTGTTTTGTTTGTTTGTTTGTTTTTTCCAGAGTAAAATTCTGGCCTTGACAATCTTTTTCATAAAATCATTTTTTTGAGTTTCATTTCTCTCAAAGAAGTCAACTCTAGTCTTTCTTAATGACCTATTTAATTTAACACCTATCTGGTCCACCCAACATTCACCTCCATCACAAATATCTGTATCCCATTCATACCAACTTCTCCATAGTGCTATGGATACTGCTGTCCTCTTTCCTTTCTGCATGTCTTCCTCATGTTTATGATTGTTATATTACATGTGTGTATGTGGTATATGCATGTCTGTGCATGTGTATTACAGGTGTGTTTGTATGCAGAGCGCTGTAGGAAATCCAACAGCCAATAGCCTTTAAGTTAACTGCCCACTGGGGCATAGCCTCTTACACTATTTATGCTGATGTAAAGCATGCATCCAGCCTCTCTTTTCTGGCTATGGGATTCGATTGCTGTTCTCCATTCCACCAGAGGATATTGATTTGTGAGTCTACCCCTAAATAAATAACCATTTATTATTCTAAATTCTGAGCTAGTGTGGGATTTCAACAGAGGATAGAGGTTAGAGTGTCTTCTATAGTCTCCACCTTATTTCTGAGACATGGTATCCCACTCAACTTGGAACTCTGTTTCAGCTAGACTGTCTTGGCCAGCATGCTCATTTTATCTTACTTTCCAGCCCCCAGCACTGGAGTTACAGGTATACAACATCATGCCTGGATTGCATGTGGATGCTGGGGATCATAACTTAGGGTCTCATGCTTATATGCATCAAGCATTCACCTCTTCAATTCCAGTGCCTTATGCTTTGTCTCATTTGCTTCCCAGAAGTCTTTTCTAAGAGATGAAAGTACAGTGCACTGTGACTGGATATTTATGTTCCTCTCATTCATGTACAGGATGATTATACTAGGAAGTGGGGCCTTTGGGAGGTGGCTAGACCAAATCAGGGCACTTGTAAATGGAATTAGTGCCCTCATTAAAGGCAGCTGGAAAGATGGCTTAGTAGTTAAGAACACGTGCTGTTCTTGCAGAGGATCCAAAATAGGCAGCTCATACACTACCTATATCTATGAATCCAGAAGATATGATACCCTCTTCTGGTCTCTATAGCCACCTGTGTTGGAAGGAGGGTGCTTGTTTGTCCTGGTCACCTGGCTTGCTTAGCCGTGAAATAATCACACAGAAACTGTATTACTTAAATTACTGCTTGGCCCATTAGCTCTAACTTCTTATTGGCTAACACTTACATCTTAATTTAACCCATTTCTATTAATCTGTATACCACCACGAGGCTGTGGCTTACCAGGTAAAATTCCCAGCGTCTGTCTCCAGCAGCTCCATGGCTTCTCTCTGACCCTGCCCTTCTCCTCCCATGATATAGACCAAGCAGTTTCTTTATTCATTAACCAATAAAAGAAATACATAAACAGAAGGACCTCCCACACCACACCTGCACACATGCTTGGTGTAGGAGGTCCTTCTGTTTATGTGTTGCTTTCATTGGTTAATGAATAAAGAAATTTCCTTGGCCTTTTGATAGGGCAGAACTTAGGTAGGCATGGAAAACTGAACTGAATGCTGGGAGGAAGAAAGCAGAGTCAGAGAGATGCCATGGATCCTCCACCTGAGACAGATGCTGCTTAGTATCTTTCCTGTTAAGCCACTGCCACATGGTGATACACAGATTAATGGAAATGGGTTAAACTGAGATGTAAGAATTAGCCAATAACAACTTAGAACTAACAGGTCAAGCAATGATTTAATTAATACAGTTATTGTGTGGTTATTTTGTGGTTAAGCTAGCTGGGCAGCCAGGATAAACAAGCAGCCTCTCCCTACAACACATGCCCCACATAAATACACATATAGACATGACATGAAAAATAAATCTTCCAAAGCCCCCAAAGAGCTCCTTCCACCATGTGAAAACACAAGACACCCAGAGTTGGGAAATGTATCTTCATCAGTAATCAAATCTCTTAGGAACTTTGATTTTTGGACTTCTTAGTGTCCCAACATGAGAGAAGTATCGTTTCTATTATTTATCAGTACCCACTTGAAGCAATTTTTGTCTTAGTAACCTGAAGAGTCAGACTAAGTCAAGTCATGGTGTCCTCAGATAGTTCCCAGCAGAGCTGTGAATTTTCTGTGTAGGATATAAATTCCACAGTGGGTCTTAAATTTTGTTGCTCATTGCTTCAGAGCAAATGGCTAGAACAAAGTAGATGCTCAATGAACAGAACTTTCAAGGTTTGTGAATTATTTTCTCTTAATAACATGCTCTTAGCACCATATGTACTCTTTCTTCTTTTCTTCTTCCCCTGAAATGATAGATTCTCTGATCCATGGTCCTTTCTGCATTGGAAAATATGTTCTTTCCAAGCCTAAAGCATCTATCCTTTTCTGACTCAGAGCATATCTTTGCTGCTCCAGTGTCAACATGGAGAGGGAGCACACACTCATCTGCTGTGTCCTAGCATGGCTATGGCAACAACTTGCCTGCTGAGCCCACAGTGACTGACACTTTCAATGGGCTTGCGGGCCTGTTTACACTAATTACAGAACATCGTTTTGCATGGGGAATGGGAGGACAGGGCCAATGTGAGGAGTTCACCCAGCAGGTGGAGAGGCCTCCAATACACCATGCAGTGCAAGCTGTTCTTTATTCTTTTATTTAGTGTTTGGGGGAGTTGCCAATCTAATAATAAATTCTTCTTGGGAAGAGTGCACAAGGTGGATACAAAACAGGATTTTTGATTAAAACATGTATGTGGGATGGGTGAGAAAATCACTTTGCATTCTTTCAGTTCCTGTAGAAGGTTGTGGGGCTGAAGAAGCACACTCATTGTCACTGTTCTCCTGAAGCTTCCTCAGGAAAGGCTGTAAGCATGAACAGCTGTAACATAGGCCTTGCTTCTCAAAGTCAGTAGGGTTTAGGGAGACAGTATTATCTGAAAGGGAAAAGCATGACTAGTCTGCAGATATGGAGGGCATAGAGAAGGGACAAACCTGTCTGTGATGTTGAGAAAATTAAACAAATGATTCTGAAACTCATGTGCAAGTGTTCATGTGTGCATGGGCGGTGTGTGTGTGTGTGTGTGTGTACACATGTGTGTGATGTGTGTGTGGTATGTGTGTACGGGTGTGGTTTGTGTACAGTGTGTGTGTATGGATGTGGTGTGTGTATGGTGTGTGCATCTATGGATGTGGTGTGTGTATGGTGTGTGCATGTGTGTTATGTGTGTATGGTTGTTGCATGCTTGCATGGTGTATGTGTAAGTTTGGTGTGGGATGTGTGTGTATGGCTGTGGTGTGTGTGTGTGTGTGTGTGTGTGTATGTGTATATGGGTGTGGTATGTGTGATGTATATGTATGTGTGGTAAGTATGTACAGGTATGGTGTGTATGTATGGGTTTGGTGTGTGTGAGGTGTGTTGTGCTATATGTGTATGAGTGTGGTGTGTATGGTGTGTGTGTGTATAGGTGGGTGGTGTGTGTGAATGTATTTGGTATGCGTGTGGTGTATGTATATGTATGGTTGTGGTGTGTGTGTGTGGTGTCAGTATGTGTGTTCTGTGTGTATGGGTTTGTGTGTGTATGTGTACATGCATGCGTGTGTGTGTGTGTGTATGTGTGTGTGTGTGTAGGCCAGAGGACAACCTCAGGATGCCCTAAGAAATGACAATGTGTACGCACTGCTGTTTTTGTCTTTAACATCATTTCATCTTGTTTAAAAACATATACTGATTTCTAAATGTATCTTTGATACCAAATGCAGTGTATGTTTGTAAGTGTCTGAGTGTGTGTGTTTGAGTCCCTAAGCATGAATTTGTCTGTGTTTTATGACTTATATGCTTCTCTATTCCCAGTTCTCCAAATGGAAACTGAAAGTAAGTCAGTGGAAACAGCTTACTATATGATGTTTATTATAGAGACAACAGCAAAGTAAAGGAATAATATGAATCTTACAGAAGCACTACTGTAGGAGCTGCTATAATCTTGACAATGTCCAGACCTGCTTCTTAGTTTACAATTAACTTCATGTCAGAGCATTACACAAGCAACAAGCAAAGCTCTCCTGTTGCCATTTTCCTAAATCTATGGTTTTCTCTTAGCTATCCTCACTTTAGTCATAAGGTTTCTTGGTCTACTGTAAACTGCTTTTCTACTATTCTTCCCTCTCACAGACATTGGGAGGAGGCATAAAATAACCTGTATTGACTTTTTATTATGTAAGTACATAGGAAGTTTCTTGATTTGCTTAAGTTCATTTGAAAAGATTTGGGTAACAGCCCCTCCTCCAAGAAACCTCCAAAGACAGTATTCAAATTACTTGAGAGTGCAGATGTACCTAGAATAATAATCTAGCTCCATGCCTCTCGTAATGTATACAATGGAGTAAACATTCTATAAATGCTTCTTTATCAGCTAAATGAACTAGGGCAGCTTTTCTTAAATCTTTGGATCATTTCCAGGAAAAATGCCAATTTATAGCAGCTATGTGTACTTGTACAAGACCTGCACAAGATCAAGCCATCCAAAGAATAGGGAAAGGGTCCTGTGGCCCCACCCTAGCTAGGGGCCTATTGTGGTGGTCTATAAAGAGTTAGAGGTGAAAATAGAAGATGACTATGATCAAAAGACTATATTTATGAAATTTTCAAGATTGACCAAAAATGTTATTTAGAAAAAGAACAGACAATGTCCTCCTAAAACACATCAATACAAGACGTTACTGATTGTATTAGGAATCAGTAGGATCGACTAATGCTCAACAATATGTACTTTTTCAGAGACCAAAAAGTCTTGTAAATTTTCAGATTCTCTAATGACACATATGTCTGTGTCAATACTAACAAGAACCATGATGTAAAAAAGCAAGTTTGGTGAAATACAGTTAGCATGAGAAACTTTTTTGGTGCAGTTGTTATAAGATGGATTTAAGCATATCAAGAAAGTTTCTACATACTCACAGAATAAAAAGTAAATTTGGATTATTTCACACATTTTTCCATCGTCTGTGAAAGGGAAGGAAGCTTTAGAGCAGTTTCTGAGGGTCTGCCACTCTCCCTCCTATATGTCTGACTTACTGTGTATAGGAAGACTCAAATGTAAGTGCTGGATTCAGTTCTACTTAAGGCTCTGAGCAACCATAGGAATTAATGATAATAATCACTTCTTTAGTAAGAGCATAGAATTTATATAATTACTTAGTAAACCTTAAAATATTCTGTGTACTCTTTCTTAGGATCAGACCTCTTGATCCTGCCACGTTGCCAAAATGTCGCTTTCTAACAAGCTGACTTTGGACAAGCTGGATGTGAAAAAGAAGCGGGTCATGTTGAGGATAGACTTCAGTGTTCCTATGAAGAACAACCAGATAACAAATAACCAAAGGATCAAGGCTTCTGTCCCAAGCATCAAATTCTGCTTGGACAATGGAGCCAAGTTGGTTGTTCTTATGAGTCACTTGGGCCGACTTGATGGCATTCCCATGCCTGACAAGTACTCCCTAGAGCCAGTTGCTGCAGAACTCAAGTCTCTGCTTGGCAAGGATGTTCTATTCTTAAAGGATTGTGTGGGGGTCGCAGAAGTCGAGAATGCCTGGCTAATCCAGCAGCTGGCACGGTCATCCTGCTGGAGAACCTCCACTTTCATGTGGAGGAAGAAGGGAAGGGAAAGGATGCTTCTGGGAACAAGATTAAAGCTGACCCAGCCAAAACTGATGCTTTCTGAGCCTCACTGTCCAAACCTGGGGATGTCTATGTCAATGATACTTTTGGTACTGCACACCGAGCCCACAGCTCCATGGTGGGTGTGAATCTGCCACAAAAGGCTGGTGGATTTTTGATGAAGAAGGAGCTGAACTACTTTGCCAAAGCTTTGGAGAGTCCAGAACAGCCCTTCCTGGCTATATCAGAAGGAGCTAAAGTTGCAGACAAGATCCAGCTGATCAAAATATGTTGGACAAAGTCAATGAGGTGATCATTGGTGGTGGAGTGGCTTTTACCTTCCTTAAGGTGCTCAACAACATGGAGATCGGAACTTCTCTGTATGATGAAGAAGGGGCCAAGATTGTCAAAGATCTCATGACTAAAGCTGAGAAAAATGGTGTAAAGATTACCTTGCCTGTTGACTTTGTCACTGCTGACAAATTTGATGAAAATGCCAAGACTGGCCAAGCTACTGTGGCCTCTAGTATACCTGCTGGCTGGATGGGCTTGGACTGTGGTCCTGGGAGCAGCAAGAAATATGCTGAGTCTGTGGCTCAAGCCAAGCAGATTGTTTGGAATGGACCTGTTGGGGGTTTTGAATGGGAAGCTTTTGCCAGGGGAGCCAAGTCCGTCATGGATGAGGTAGTAAAAGGCACTTCTAGGGGTTGATTCACTGTCATAGGTGGTAGAAACACTGCCACTTGCTGTGCCAAATGGAATACAGAGGATAAAGTCAGCCATATGAGGACTGGGGATGGTGCCGGTCTAGAGCTCCTGGAAGGTAAAATCCTTCCTGGGCTGGATGCTCTCAGCAATGTTTAGTATTTTCCTGCCTTTTGGTTCCTGTGCACAGCCCCTGAGTCAACTTAGTGTGTTTTCCACATCTCCATTTGGTGTTAGTGCAAGATTCAGCTGGTGGCTGAGATGCAGCACCAGGAACCCTTAAACAGTTGCACAGCATCTCAGCTCATCCTTACTTCATTGGGATTTGTCTACATTCTTCAAGATCCCATTTAAATTCCTTAGTGACTAAAGCCATTGTGCATTCTAGAGTGCATCTATTTATATTCTGCCTGTAAAAGACAGTGAGCTATGAAAGCTTAGTCCTCTTTGAGTAGCCTCTGATTAGCTTTGTCACTGCTCATGACTTGGCATGGAAATAAGATGAAATTCCAGCTGTAGATTTGGAGAAGTTGATTTCTATTAACAAAGATGTCCACTGGAAAAAATATTCTGTGCATTATTCATTTCACCATGATTGTTTTTGGATATTAATCTAAATCAGGACTCTAAGCCCGAAGGAGACCACTTTTTCCTTAAGCTTTGGCTGTTTATTAGTCTGCACTCAGCACATGGACAATGTCCCCAGAAAGCTTTGCACTGTTCTAGCTGAGCTTCTAAACAGCTGTGACACAGGAGGAGTTGTCTAACTACTGTACTTCAAAGGTGTACACACCCCCTAGCTCTTCATGAATTCTGCTTGTGATTAATGTGATACATAATGGAAAATTTATTGGCTAAAGGTATATCAAGCCTACGGATTGTGTAACTTTTGTCAGGTACTACCATATAATAAGCAACCTAAAACAATAACCTGTGCATTGGTTGCCCACTGTGATGTGGTAGTAACAATGTAATATAATATTTATGCTTTTATTTTTAGTTTATAAATAATAATTGTGACTGTTTATGGGATATAATGTGACATTTTATCTGTGTATATAACATAGCGAAATGTTTCAGTAAAGCTAATTAACATATTTATCATCTTACTCACATTTTACGATGGTTATATTAAAAGTCAATTCTTTTAGGAAGACCATCAGGCCAGGAAAACTCCATCTGCAATGGGATGGAACCTTCCCCATCAATCACTAAGAAATGCCTTACAGGTATGCCTACAACCTGATCTTATAGAGGCACTTTTAATTACATTTTTTTCAATTATTTTATATACAAGCCACAGTTTCCCTCCCTCCTTTCTTCCCATTCTCCCCCCACCCTTGCATTTACTCCCCCATCCACTGCTCCTCTGTCTCCATCTCTATTCAGAAAGAGGCAGGTCTTTAATGATCATCGACAAAGGATGTCACACGAAGATGAGGCAGGACCAAGCTCCTATCCCCTGCATCAAGGCTGGGCAAGGCAACACAGCCTGAGGAATAGGTTCCCAAAAGCCAGTACAAGTGCCAGTGAAGATCCTGATCCCACTACTAGAAGTACCACAAACAGACCAAGCTACACAACTGTCACACACATGCAGAGAACCTAGGTTGGGCCCATGCAGTCTCTCTGTCAGTCCAGAGTCCATGAGCTCCAGTAAACTTAGGTCAACTGTCGCTGTAGGTTCTGACATCATAACCCTGACCACCTTAGCTCATACAATCCCTCCGCTCTCTTTCTTCAACAGGACTCCCAGAGCTCAGCCCAGTGCTTGGCTGTCAATCTCTGCATCTCCTTCCATCAGTTTCTGGATGAAGGCTCTCTGTTAACAAGTAGGATGGTTACCAATTTGAACACAGGAGAAGGCCAGTTCAGGCACCCGCTCCACTACTGCTAGAAGTCTTAGCTGGGATCATGCTTGTGGATTCCTTGGAGTTTCCCTGGCACCAGTTTTCTCCATAATCCCCAAATTCCATCCCCCATCAAAACATCTATTTTACTACTCTCCTCCTTTGTCTCTCCCCAAACTTGCCCAACCTGATCCCTCATGTTCCCATATCTATCTCCCCCCAACCCACCTAACCTGATCCCTCTTGTTACCATATCTATCCCTCCCCCAACCCACCTAACCTGATCCCTCATGTTCCCATATCTATCCCTCCCCCCAGCCCACCTAACTTGATCCCTCACGTTCCCATATCTATCCCTCCCCCAACCCACCTAACCTGATTCCTCATGTTCCCATATCTTCCAGTGTCCCTAGTTTACCCAGGAGATCTCATCTATTTCCTCTTTACAGAGAAATCCAGACATCCCTCTTTGGATCGTTGTTACCTAGCCTCTCCAGAGCTGTGAATTGTAGCCTAGATATATGTTACTTTATACCTGATATACACTTATGAGTAAGCACATACCATATTTGTCTTCCTGGATCTGGGTTACCTCATTCAGGATAATTTTTTCTAGCTCCATTCATTTGCCTGTAGAATTCATGATGTTATTGGGTTTTTTTTTTCAGCTAAGTAATACTCCATTGTCTAAATGTACCACACTTTCTTTACCCATCCCTTGGTTGAGGTTGTTTCCAGGTTCTGGCTATTATGAATAATGCTGCTTTGAACATAGTTTTTTCTTAATTGATGTTCTTTTCTCTCAGATGACTATAACTTGTGTCAAGCTGACATAAAACCATCCAACACATGCAATATGCCATGAAAAAAACCTTTAGAATCAATAAATTTATTAAAGTTACAATATCAGTAAAATAGTTCTTAGAATTTTTATATACTCTAATATTATCTGAAAAAAATAAGAAAATAATAGTGTGTTGTAAAAAAACTACTTAGGAATAAATTTAGCAGATATAAAGGATCCATATGCTAAAACCTATAAAACATTGTATCAAAATAAATTTAAAAATATACAAACATGTGGGAAAATATCAGTGCTTATGGATTGGGAAGAATTAACATTGCTAAAATTTCTACACATGTTGGGTGCTTAATGTTGATTGTTAACTTGGCAGCATCTATAATCATTTAGGAGACACATTTTTGAGCATGAATCTTAGGGATTGCTTTGATTTAGATTAACTACAATAGGAAGAACCACCCTAAAAGTGAGTAGCATCATTCCCTAGTCTTATGTACTGGATTGTATAAGAAGAATATAGGTAGTTGAGTATGAGAATTTATTACTTTCTTCTTTCTGACTTGAGGATGTAACAAACCCAACTTTCTAAGGCTCTTGCTGCCAGACTTTTGTACAGAACTTTCCTCCTTTAGGTTACTTTTGTTAGTGTATTTTATCACAACATGAGGAAAAGAAATATACACTGCCCAAATTGATCTACCGATTCAGTGAAATTCCTATAAGAATGCCAAAGATGTTTTTAAAAAGTGGAAAAAGAAATAGTTCTAAAGGTTTTATGAAACAAGAAAAGACTTTGGGTAGATTGACTCCAAGAGAACAAAGTTTGGGGAATCCTATTCCATCACTTTAAAATAGATTATAAATATTAAATCTAAGAGAACGAAGTTGGGGAAATCCTATTTCATCACTTAAAATAGATTATAAAGCAATTGTAGTAGATATGGCATGGTACAGGCACAACTCTGGCATGTTGAGGAATGGAACAGAACAGAGAACCCAGAAATGAACACATACACATTTATATTTTGAACATATTGAACAGAAAATGCAGTAAAAGATAAAAAACTACATAATGTGTGGAAAGATAGCATATAGCCTACACACATGGGGAACAATGCTATAAACAACAAATGTTCAGAAATCCTCTGTAAAATAATGTATTGTAAAATAGTGTATTGGTTGTTCATACCCAAATTAGCAACTGATAGACTATATGATTAAAGAGCATGGGGACCACTAGTCAATCTATAAAATCCTTTCCACTCTCTAATTTGCCCATCCCATTTTCATATCTCTTTCCTATTCTCACCCTTCCACCCCTCTCTGCCTGATTGTGTACTCATCTTCCAAATGCAAGCTCCCTTGCTGCTTTCTTAACTGAGATGCTCTTCTTTTGGTCTCTGCTAAACCCTAACTCATCATTCAGAGCAGATTTGAACCCATGGTCAACCATAAAATCCTTATCGACTCCCACTTCTCTTGGCCTTTAAAGTACCCAACAAAGCTGTCCCATAAGCTCTATCACAGCATGTTGAAAGAGCCTTGAGTTCCATTTCTTTGCTTTAGATAACATTTATGTTATATTATTATTGTGTTATTCTTTGAATTAATTATGTATTTCCTGATTTGGGGGAAAAGAGTTTTGTCACCAAAACACTATATTCTTGTTACATAAAGCAAAATTGTTCCATAATTGATAGTTTATGTTTTAATTTCCCTTTTTTGTCTTTTCCTTTCTTGTACATATAGGATATGGCTAGGTGTCAGGTGAATACTTAATTTAAATGTGCAGAACAATGAACAGAGTAGTGAGTAGATGATGTCTTAGATGGATGTCTGCACTGTCTATGAAATTTTCTGTGCTCTAAACTGCCTTCCTGCAGAGAATTTGATCTTCTGTCAAAGACCTTGCCCCATCTAAGCCTGTGCACCCTTTCTGCACCTGTGCACCCTTTCTGCACCTGTGCACCCTTTCTGCACCTGTGCACCCTTTCTGCACCTGTGCACCCTTTCTGCACCTGTGCACCCTTTCTGCACCTGTGCACCCCTTCTGCACCTGTGCACCCTTTCTGCAGACACCTTGTCCTTTTGTCAGTATCTTATCAATTGTACAGAAAAGAAATATTTTTATATCTATGAGATATTTGGTATATTTAACTGCACAATTAAAATATGCATTAATCATTCTGCTTAATGGCTTATTCATTGATATATAATACTTAGTGACACTCATTGTTAGTTGACTATATGCAGAACTTTTTACCCTCCTTCATGGCTAACCTTGCAGAACAAATACTTTTCAATACTATGAAGATGATTCTATCCTATGAATACCATTCCATCTTATGATTCTTATTTATCTTAATGTTTTCTCCCTTCATATCTATTTTTCACTTCCTTGCTCCTCTTAACTCCTCTCTCAATATGCTGCACATATATGACCACTTGACGGTTCCCAAATGTTTCTCCTGAATTTCTGACTGACCTGTCACCTCAAAAGGCCTTCTAAAACATCTCCCATGATCTCTGCTTCTTGATCCTCAATTCAAATCTTGACTCACCACCTCCAACAAACTTTCTGTGTAACTAACTCAACCTCTAACAGTAACCATTTAGAATTTACCCTGAGATAAAGTAGGACTCCAAAACCAAGAGGGACAGCCCTCACCCCTCCAGCTTCAACTGTGTATTCATTTCCACATAGTACATGTACAATGTGCCTGGAAAGCTTCCCACTGTTCTGGTTAAGCTTCTAGGTGGCTGTAATATGGGGATTCTGTGTCAAACCTGCAATTAACTAAGTACTGTACTTAAGCGAATCTCTGCCTAATTAATGGCTGCTGTAACCATTGGTGCTGACAGAGCAGGACTGTTCCTGTTCAGAGTGTGTCATTATTAGATTCAGCTATTTAAGGAGAAGGATGTGGCACCCAGCCAGTCCCAATCAGAGCTTTGGGATGTTTCAGTCAAATCACAGGGGATTGAGTACAAAGATGAATCTGCATTCCCAGACTTCAGCCTTCTGGGCTTCTTGGAAAGTATTGTCCTGACATTACAGACCCAGTCATCATCCTTCCCCATCCCACTTAGAGGTCTCCCTACAGACCTGCAAAAATCAGTGAACTACTTGCTAAGCAAATTTGTGGACAATTCAATGGCCATTGTGTAAGTAAATACTTTTCAAGGATTTCACTTATTTCAGGTTAATAGGTTATAAACATCAGGGTTATATAAGCACATAATGAAAGAACAATGGATGCATATTAAATTTTCCAATTAATAAAATGTTTCTTATGCTCGCAACAGATTTAGAAAATACAGAAAAGGGAAGGAAAATGCACTACACTAAAGCAATCTTTTAGATAATTTTGGAGCATTTCTATTAAGGTCCAGAGAAGGATTGTTTTATAGGTTTGTGTTTGTTTGTTTGTTTTTATTTGTCATTAGGATTTCACTAGATAGTCCAGGTTGGCTTTAAACTTATAATTCTCTGCCTCAGCTTTCTAAATTCTCTACATGTGCTACAATGTATGACTTTCTTTTTTTTCCTGGAGACTTTTTCATGCAGTCTACAATTTTCAGTTCTGAATATTGACTTCATGAACATTTTACAACCAATTCCTCCATTCACATTCACCTTCACTGCATCTTAACATGATATTGAATATAACATATGCAAAAATTATTGAATTAGATATCTATACCATTGTACACATTACTATGTTCTACATTTATTTTTCAGAATTGCATCTGTATGTTAAACTGTGAGGTAGATATTTTTCTTTCCTTATTTTTTGAAGATTTTTAATATATCAATCCCAATTGTTCCTCCTTCCTCTCTACCCTCTACCCTCACCTTCCCCCACCCCACCCCATTCACTTCTCAGAGAGGGCAAAGCCTCTCCTGGGAAATCAAGTCTGACTCATTACCTCCTCTAGGCAGAACTAAGTCCTGCCCACCCCCTTGTACCTAGGCTGAGCAAGGTATCTCTCCATAGAGAATGGGCTCTACAAACTCAGTTCCTCCATTAGAGTTAAATCCTGGTCCCACTGTCAGTAGCTCCACATACTGTCCAAGCCATGCCATTGTCACCTGCATTCAGGGGGCCTACTTTGATCTTATGCAGGTTCTTCAGTTGTCAATCCAGAGTCAGTGAGCTCCTACTAGCTCGGGTCAGTTGTTTCTGTGGGTTTTCCCATCATGGTCTTGACCCCTTTGCTTCTCGCTCTCTTCAGTTGTACTTCAGGAGCTCAGCCCAGGGGTTAGTTGTGGATTTCTGCATCTGCTTCCATTTGTTTTTGGATGAGAACTCTAGCTTCTCTGGGGTTGTGGATTATAGGCTAGTTATCCTTTGCTTTATGATTTATATCCACTTATTAGTGAGTATACTCTATTTTCTCTTTTTTGATCTGAGTTACCTCATTCAGAATGTTTTTTTTTCTAGTTCCATTCATTTGCTTGCAAATTTCAAGATGTCATTGTCTTTTGCTATTGAGTACTACTCCATTGTGTAACTCTACATTTTTTTATCCATTTTTTAGCTGAGGGACACCTAGGTTGTTTCCAGGTTCTGGCTATTATGAATAATTCTGCTATGAACATAGTTGAGCAAATATCCTCATGGTGTGCATGGACCTCCTTTGGGTATATACCCAGAAGTGGTATTGCTGGTTCTTGAGGTAGATTGATTCCTAATCTTCTGAGAAATCATTATACTGATTTCCACAACAGCTGAACAACTTTGTACTCACACCAGCAATGAAGGAGTTTTCCCCTTACTCAGCATCCTCTCCAACAGAAGCTGTCATCAATGTTTTTGATCTTGGCCATTCTGATCACTATAAGTATTGTTTTGATTTGCATTTCTCTGATGGCTATGGATATTGAACAATTCCTTAAATGTCTTCCAGCCATTTGAGATTCATCTGTTGATAATTCTCTGTTTAGATCTGTATCCCATTTTTTAATGAGATTATTTGGTAGTTTGATGTCTAGTTTCTTGAATTCTTTGTATATTTTGGGGATCGGTTCTATGCCAGATGTGGGGTTGGTGAAGTCTTTTCCCATTCTGTAGGCAATTGTTTTGTCTTGTTGATTGCATCCTTTGCTTTACAGAAGCTTCTCTATTTCAGGAAGTTCCATTTATTAATTGTTGCTCTGAGTGTCTGTTTAGGATGGTCTCCTGTACCAATGCATTCAAGGGTACTTCCCATTTTCTCTTCTATTAGGTTCATTGTGCTTAGATTTATGTTGCAGTCTTTGATCCATTTGGACTTGAGTTTTGTGCAGGCAGATACATATGGATCTATTTGCATTCTTCTACATTTCGACATATTTTCAACATACTTGCATATCTGTCATAACATGGGCTCACAGAACTGAAGCAACCCACTGCTGAATAGGGAAATATTAAGGATACTATCTGAGCACAGACTTCCAAATTCCAGATATGCCCTCTTACCCATTAAGAATACTGCAGTTTTAAAGCATGGTAATCATTTTGCCCACATGTATTCAATATTTGTACATGCATGGAAGAACAATCTCACATTTCTACTCAAGTAAACTTGGAATTGACTGATCTTAGTTTGTGGTTTCCAATGCTCTCTAAGTGGTAGGTAAGACAGAATACAAACAGAATAAGATTTTTGTATGGATTTCTGTTTATGATTCCTTTTTCTCATTACTAAACTTGCATCATTTTTTTCTGCTTGTATTAGTGTGATCACATAATCCATATGGCTATTGACAGAACACAGCCTTGGACACACACAGATTTTTAAACTTAATGCTGACACTACTGCTGTTGTTTTCCTGGACATGAACAAAACAGGTAGCCTCTGAAAACCTCAGTTTTTTCATCTGCAAAATAGGAATCAGGGCAGAGATTATGATTCTATCCTACAGAGATTTCTGCTAAGAATCTTTAGTGGGTCATAAGGAAAGCAGGTGTAAAATATTCCATTCTTTTCTTCACAATTGGCAGAGTTCTGTAAAGACTACATACTTTTAACTAGGCCCTAAGACATTTATTTGAGGCATTTATTTTCTTGACTTTGCTATCACTCTTTCAGTTACTGCTCTTGCCTTTACTGAGTTTCTATTCTGAGCAGGACCCTGAACTAAGTTGGAAAGATATGAAGATTGTTTTCCTTTACTTAGCGTCTGTCTCTAGTAAAAGCCCCAGTTATTCCTGGCTAGAAACAGAAAGATTGGAGAGAAATAAAGTCCTAAGGAATTGCAATATCCCCAGTCTGGATAGCTTACAAGATCTGTGGAGGAAGGGACTCTACCAGTCCAATGTGCATACCAGGCAGAAACCCTGCCAGCTAACGTATTTGTGGTATAAAGATCTCCCCTCAAACATTTTACCATGTGTATTAGCTACTAGACTCAGTTCTTTGTATGTGAAGATCCTGTAAATGTGGGCCCTATACAACTGGCTTCTTGCATGCCTAACACTATTTTCCTCCTTAGCTCCTTTGTGTCCAAACTTGTGTTGGGTGACTCCCTAGATCTGCTTCTGAAGCAGGGCTTGACAGAGCTCTGGTCCTTTATCTCATATATGATTTGTTTCATTAATATATGAATGGGTTCCTTGTTTTAATATCATTATTATGAAATGAGACTCCTTTTAAGATTTATTATAACTTTCTCATCTGCTTCATTAAAAATTCCATAAATGTACATGGTTAGTCTCACTAAGAATGAAAACATACAGTTGTTCATTTTTATTTTCTGATCTTCAAACTGTCTGTAAATACTTTATGTATTCATTTATGTTTCTTAGGCTATTTCTATTAACTAATACAGATAATGTTTACTTATTTGATTAAAATGTTTTCTTTGTGATCAATACTGCATATTAAGTAGAATTCACCCAAAAACAGGATGGGTAGTCATATAATCAATCTAAAATCTATCATTATGTAAAAGTGTCTTACATGTATACAGTCCACACAAGCTGGAGTTTTAACTTAGAAGTAACTAATTAATTTTGTTAAGCCAATCAGAAAATGCCTTTTATGGGTGGTATTGAACTGTAGTTCTATAAGTCAGTATGAGACTATCAGACAGTCCTGTTTTAAAAAAAGAAAGTAACAGAAATGATAGTAGTAAGATATAGAATAATAATGTACTCATAAGAACAGCATTTTCATTACTATGTGACTCCATGTGTGAAAAGATTCTAGGGAGTTGGAGCATGAAGTTAGGTTGAAGATCCACACAGTATTTTGTTTCCTTTTTCATATGTCTGACTTCATACTCATCCCTTGCATAAGAGATGATAAGAACCCACCAAATGCCTTTAGAAAAGAAAATTTAGACCCCATCTACATCTGATTCATAATTAAAAATTGTCTTTCACACAGGAGGCTGAAGAAAGAATAGAAAAGTAAGATCATGAATAAAAGAAATGACTGTGGCATTATGGGAAGAATTATTTGGGGCTAATTTTTAAAAGGCATAATTAATTAAAGATGAAGGTGAGGAGGGAGGATTCTAGGCTGCTTTCCTGGAGGTCTTAGGATGGAAGTGATAGTCTTGGGAACCTTTCAGTTTACTTTTAACCTTCTTCTACACAGAATCAAACTTTATCTGTTCCTGATCTTCCTCTGAAACACTGCATGTTCAGAGCTTTCTTCCATAGCTCCATTGGGGTCTGAGGTGACCTGGCTGTTTCCTCTTAAACTACTGTCACCTTTGATTTACCAATCAACTCTCCCTCACTCTTCATGGTGCCGCTCATGTTTGGGCATTTCTAGTGACAAAAGATTGCCCCTGACTTCCCATGGCCCTCTTAGCATCAAAATGGTCAACTGGGATTCATAATCTTCACATTTCTTTCTCTGTTGCTTTGCAAAGGGCATGACACAGAATGAATAAATGAACCTGCTTTTGAGTTTCATGAGTGCAAGAATCCATGTACATGAAAAAGAATGTGCCTAAAATGGTGGCTCACACCTGCAATTTCTGCACCCTAGGAGGCTGAGGAAAGAAGATTGCCTTGAGTTCAAGGAAAGTCTGGGCTATAATGTGAAACTTTGTTTCAAAACAAAGAAATGTGAAGACCCACCCTCATAAAAACCTTTGAAGGTAAACTCATAATAACAATGTGTGCTAGATACAAAGAAGGAAATATTTTCATACACATCACCATGAGTATTCTCCAGTTCAACATTTAGGAATTTTGCCCCTGAGGAAGATCGATGTAGGCTTTAGTAGTTAAAACTACGAGTAGGATTCCATGGAACAGTGACAGGTACTAGGTGCTGGGACTGAAACTGATTGAGGAGAAGAAATGGTTAACAAGGTCAGAGGTAGAACTCAAGAAATCTCAGAGCTTCCACCAAAGGCAAGGCTGGAGCAGCTATTAAAACATGTACTATTAGACAGGACGTGACCAGCAGAATCAACCCATGGACACAACTTTTCTTGCAATATATAAGAATACACAACTTTTCTTGCAATATATAAGAATACATTCAGAAGATGCAAAGTCAACAGAGAACTGAGAGGAAAAACTAACAGATGAGATTGGCTGATGTGTGGCAGAGTGACAAACATCTCTACAACAAAGAACAGCAATGAATGGAGCCCAACATAAACAGTGAATTTCAATGCAAAACCATAAAAATATTCATTTGTCAGAGGACTGCTTTTAATTTTTTACTACACTATATGGTTTTTACTGATCGCCTCCCTTCCTCCCTTCTCTTTTACCATCTCTCATGACCTCCACATTCCCAATTAACTCAGGAGATCTTGTTGTTTTTCTCCTTCCTACGTAGATCCATGTATGTCTCTCTTAGGGTCCTCTTTGTTGCCTAGGTTCTCTGGGGTTGTGGACTGTAGGCTGGTTTCTCTTTGTTTTATGTCTAAAAGACATATATGAGTGAATATTTATTATATTTGTCTTTATGGGTATGGGTTACCTCACTCAATATGTTTTTTTCTAGGTCCATCTATTTGGTTGCAAATTTCAAGATGTCATTATTTTTTACCATTGAATAGTAATTCATTGTGTAAATGTACCACATTTTCTTTATCCATTCTTTGGTTGAGGGGTATCTAGGTTGTTTCCAGGTTCTGGCTATTATGAATAATGCTGCTATGACATAGTTGAGCATAGTTGAGCACATGCTATGACATAGTTGATCATTCCTTGGGTATATATTCAAAAGTGGTATTGTTGGGTCTTGAGGCAGGTTGTTTCCTAATTTTCTGAGAAATCACCATACTAATTTCCAAAGTTACTGTACAAGTTTTCACTCCCACCAGCAATGCAGAAGTATTCCCTTTACCCCACATCCTCTTCAGCATAAGCTGTTATCAGTGTTTTTGAACTTGGTCATTCTGACAGGTGTAAGATGGAATCTCAGAGTTGTTTTGATTTGCATTTCTCTGATGGCTAAGGATGTTGAGCATTTCCTTAAGTGTCTTTAAGTCATTTGAGATTCATACGTGAGAGTTCTCTGTTTACATCTGTACCCCATTTTTTATTGGATTATTTGTTATTTTGATGTCTCGTTTAATGATTTCTTTATATATTTTGGAGATCAGCCTTCTGTATGATGTGGGGTTTGTGAAGATCTCTTCCCATTCTCTAGGCTGCCATTTTGTCAAGTTGACCATGTTCATTTCCTTACAGAAGTTTTTAGTCTCAGAATGTCCCACTTATTAATTGTTGCTTCTCAGTGTCTGTACTAATGGGATTATATTTAGGAAGTGGTCTCCTGTGCCAAACATTCAAATGTACTTCCATTTTCTCTTCTATGAGGTTCAGCATGGTTGGATTTATCTTGAGGTCTTCACCATTTGGACCTGAGTTTTGTGTAGGAGGATAGATATGGATCTATTTGTATTCTTATACGTGTTGATATCCAGTTATGCTAGCACCATTTTTAATATGCTTTTTTCCATTTTATATTTTTAGCTTCTTTGTCAAAGATCAGGTGCTTATAGTTGTTTGGATTGATATTCTAGATCTTCATTTTGATTCCATTGGTCCTCCTGTCTGTTTTTATGCCAATACCAGGCTATTTTTAGTACTGCAGCTCTATAGCAGAGTTTGAAGTCAGGGATGGTGATGATTCCAGAAGTTCCTTTTATTGTACAGTATTACTTTGGCTATCAAGATTTTTTGTTCTTACTTGCAAAGTTGAGCGGTATTCTTTCCAGGTCTGTGAAAAGTTTTACTGAGATTTTGATAAGCATTACATTAAATATATAGATTCCTTTTGGTAAGATTGCCATTTTATTATGTGACTTCTCAATATCCAAGAGCATGAGAGATCTTTCTATTTTCTGGTGTCTTCTTCAATTGCTTTCTTCAAAAATTCAAAGTTCTTGTCCTACAGGTCTTTTACTTGTTTGGATTAGAGTTACCCCAAGATATTTTATGTTATTTGGCTATTTTGAAGGGTAATGTTTCTCTGATTTCTTTCTCAGCTCATTTGTAATTCTTATAAAGGAGGGTAACTGATGTTTTCTAGTTAATCGTTGGTGCAGGGGAACTGTCTGTATTCTGTCAATCATTTTTTAAATAAACGCTGATTGGCCAGGCAGGAAGTATAGATGGGTCAACCAGACAGGAAGTAGAGGCGGGGTGAGGAGAACAGGAGAAGGAAGCTCTTCCTGCGACTTGTGTTCTCCTCACCCCACCACTACTTCCTGTCGGTTGACCCACCTATACTTACAATTCTATATCTGTCAATTATGTTTTAAATAAATGCTGATTGGTTGGTAGCCAGGCAGGAAGTATAGGTGGGAAAACCAGACAGCAAGTAAAGGTGGCACAATAAGAATAGGAGAATTGTGAGAAGCAGGAAGCTTTTTCCCCACTCCTTCCTAGACCAGCAAAGAAGGAGGATGTGACCTGCCCTGCTGAGGAAGGTACTGAGCAATGTGGCTAACATAGATAAGAATAATGGGTTAATATAAGCTACAGGAGCTAACAAGAAGCCTGAGCTAATGGGCCAATCATTTTATAATTAATATAGACTATTTGTGTAATTTCTTTGGGACTTGCTGGCTGTGGGGCCTGGTGGGAGGCCAGAAACCCCAACAAGCAGTTGGGCCTCATGTTACAGAATGGCGCCCACGTGGATAACTGCATCCACAGAAAGCCTGAGAAAGCTTGGGAAAGAATAGAGTAAAGCATGTTTTCTTAATAGCAGCAATTTCTCGGGTCTGCTCTGCTTGCTATAAGCAAGCAAGTGCTCTCATTTAAGAGAGGCTTCCTTACCCAGCTTTAGCTGTAAAACCTTGCACCTCTTTTAAGAGGTCCTGCCATGAACACTTAAATGGTGTTGATGAAAAGCTGACTGCATGCTTTTCAGTTTTCAGCCATAGCAGGAAAAAAGCTGCACCATTTTAAACTGCTGGCTTTCTGGGCCATCCTGCCAGGGAAAACTCTGACTCCTTCAGGCAGACAGTCTGACTACAGAGCATTTGAATGTGGTTTGTGAGCAGAATGTTGCAGCTTGCTTGCTGGCAGGTACCTTGAGATGCCATAAAGTTGTGGCAATAAACATGGCTCTGGCTGGTACCTCAGCCATGAGGCTAGAATCTCATAAAGCTAAGGAATGGGCTGGATCCAGTTGTCAAAAACACAGCTTTAATCCTACCCATATTGCTTGGTAAATTAAAGACTCAAGTGGTCAGAAAAAGAGAGATATACAGTAACGAGAGATTCAAAGACAAAGAAAACCTGTAAATGGTTTACAGTGTGTTAAAAATATATGCAGGCTAAAGGTTAAAGTTCTTAAAGTAAAAAAGAAAGAAAGAGAGTAGTTGGGTGTGGTGGTACACATCTTTAATCCCAACTCTTGGGAGGCAGAGGTAGATTGACCTCTGTGACTTCAAGGTGTGGTATCACACCTTTAATCCCAAAGTTTGGGAGGCAGAGGCAGACAGATCTCTGTGAGTTCAAGGATAGCCTGGTTTACAGAGGGAGTTTCAGGACAAAGATACACAGAGAACCTGTCTCAAAAAGCCAAAAGTTAAAAGTAAAAATAAAAGAAATAGAGGTTAAAATAAAGCCATATAAAGATGAAAAATACACAGAGAATCTGGATACTGTATATTATTATTCTCTCTTTGAATTGTTTGAATGCTGAGGAAGGAGCAACCACTGCTAAAAGATATTTACTTATAAATGCTGCTGAATTAATCCAAGATAGGTATTTTGAAAATACCTTGACTTCAAAACTGAAGTCAAAAGATGTTACTTTGAAGAAGAGATTTTGCTTTTGTTTCCACAGGAAATGAGAGGCTGTGGATTAATTCTGAGTTAAGAAAAATCAGGTTTGATCAAGGAAGGCCACCTGAGAAATCTCTGATAAGAACAGATAACCCAGATGTTAGAGTTCTACATCCAGAAGAGGTTCAAGACTGTTGCCTGAGAGGATCAAGACTCACAGGATACTCTAGTCAGGACTTGATCATAATTCAAAATTTTCTTTAGGTCCCCATAAGATTATTAGTGCCCCCAACCAGCCCAAAGTAGCCTGGAATACTCCGCCCACATTCCCAAAAAATAGACTATGGATATTTTCCTTTGTTTAAAAAAAAGAGGGGGAAGTGGTGTGGGAGAACAACTCTATATCTGTCAATTATGTTTTAAATAAATGCTGATTGGTTGGTAGCCAGGCAGGAAGTATAGGCGGGAAAACCAGACAGGAAGTAAAGGTGGTGCAATAAGAATAGGAGAATTGTGGGAAGCAGGAAGCTCTTACCCCACTCCTTCCCAGACCACCAAAGAAGCAGGATGTGACCTGCTGAGAAAGGTACTGAGCCATGTGGCTAACATAGATAAAATAATGGGTTAATATAAGCTACAAGAGCTAATAAGAAGACTGAGCTAATGGGCCAATCAGTTTATAATCCTCTGGAGACCTCTGTGTGATTTTCTCTGGGACTAAATGGCTGGGGAACTGGACAGGACAGAAACCCCAACTAGCAGGCCCCTCATGTTACAAATCTTATATCCTGCTACATTACTGAATGTGTTTGTAATTTGTAGGTGTTCACTGGTATAATTTTTGGGGCTGCTTATGTAAACTATCATATGCTCAGAAAATAGTGATATTTTAAACTTCTTTTCTTATTTATCCCCTTGATCTTTTGCTGTCTTATTGCTCAAGCTAGAATTTCAAGTTTAATATTAAATAGATATGGAGTGGGAAACCTTATCTTGTTCCTGATTTCAATGGGATCATCTTGAGTTTCTCTATTTAGTTTGATGTTGGCTGTTTGCTTGCTATATATTGCCTTTATTATGTTCAGGTATGTTCCTTTTATCCCTGCTCTCTCCAAGACTTTTATCGTGAAGGGGTATTGAATTTTGTCAAAGGTTTTGTCAGCAGCTAATGAGATGATCAGGTGGGTTTTTTCTTTCTGTTTATTTATATGGTGGATTACATTGACATATTTTCATATGTTTAACATACCCTGCATCTCTGGGATGAAGCCTAGTTGGTCATGGTGGATGATTTTTCTGACATGTTCTTGGATTCAGTTTGCTGATATTTTATTGAGTATTGATCAGTGTTCATGAGTAAGATTGGTCTGTAATTCTCTTTCTTAGTAGTCTCTTTGTGTGGTTTGGGTATCAGGTCAATTGTAGCCTCATAAAAAGAGTTTGGTAAGGCCTGAGTGACCTCTGGGAAAAGACAAGCCAGGCCCTACTGACCTATGGGAGCAGAAACAAGGCCCAAGACACCTCTGGGAGCAGTCAAACAAGGCCCAATCAAGCTCCTGGAGTAGACAGGAAGGCCTGAGTTATCTCTGTGATCAGGTGGGAAGACTCAAGTGACCTCTGTGAGTGCAGTGCTGAGCAACCTCCAGGAGTGTTGAGCAGCTGGAATTGTGGTCCCAATTTCACCTCAAGGAGCAACCATCTGAGCTTTGTACCCACTGGCACCTGGGGGAGTGATCCCAGTAGACACAGCCCCAACTACATGAATTGAAGTAAAAGATGTGTAGACAACAACACAAAGAGCAACATGACACCAACAAAACCTGATCACTCTACAATGGCAAAATTTGAACACCCCAAAACAGATGAAGCAGAAGAAAAACAATCTTAAAAATAATTTTAGGAAAATGTTTGAGGTCCTTAAAGAGGAAATAAAAATTTTCCTTAAAGAAGTAGAGGAGAAGACAAATAAAAATTTGGAAGAAATCAGCAAAATCCTTATAGAAAACCAAGAAAAAACAATCAATCAGGTGAAAGAAATGATTCAAGAGTTGAAAACCAAAGGAATCCTAGAAACCGGAAATATGGGTAAACTATCAGGAACCACAAATGCAAGCATAACAGCAGAATACAAAACACAGAAGAATGAATCTTCATCATTGAAGATACAATAAAGAAAATAGTTTCATTGGTCAAAGAAAATGCTAAATCTAACAAAAACTTAAAACAAAATATTGAGGCCTACTTTTAAAGGCATCCCTTACTTGGAAGGAAAGAGGCAATGTTTTAAAACATTCACAAAAAATAAAGATTTTGTTGGAAAATCCAATTCCATTTTTTAAATTTGAACTTAAAGACTTACTTTCCAAAAGAATTTCACCCAGAAAAGCCACACATGAATATCTTTGAACTTTAGTCAGAATTCACTGTGTCCAATATACTTTCAAACCTATTTTTGTCAGCCCATAGACTGAAAAAAACTGCCTCCAAATCTGTGAACTAAGCACTTCTAGTTTAATGAGGTATTTTAGTTAGGGTTTCTATTGCTGTGAGGAAACATCATGACCAAAAACAACTTTGGGAAGAAAAAGTTTATTTTAGCTTTCTTGTTCCAATCCCATTTCATCATGAAGAAAAGTTGGAACAGAAACCCTTGGAGTCAGGAACTGAAGCGGAGGATCATTAATTATTGGGTTGTTCTCTTTGGTTTGCTCAGTCTGCTTTCTTGAACACCCCAAAACCACCTGCCCAGGGATACTACTAATCACACAATGAGATGGGCCATCCCAGATTAATCATCCATCACGAAAATGCCTACAGACATGCCTATAGGCCAATCCTATGGAGGTATCTCCTCTAATTAAGATTCTTTCATTCCAGATGAAGCTTGTGCCAAGCTGACATTAAAAACTAGCTAGCATGGAGGTGTCTGAGAAACACAGAAGCACAGACAGATGTGCAGAGAAAATATGAACTCAGTTGTACCTAAAAAGGTAATATGAACAATGGGTTCTTAAATGTCCAAGAAGGACCAGATATAAACAACAGTGACCATACTGCTGATATCTGGGCAAAGTCCTATGCAGAGGAGTCACTAAATTTTGAAGCAAGCAGAAAAGGTTTATAAAAGACAAAGATTGAATTAATGTTGAGTGCCTGACAAGGATATGGAGGAGACTTACTCAGTTTTTAAGGTCACCTATGCAAGTCAAGAAAAGTTATGTATAGTTCACCAAAAAAGTGTACAGCTTATGGGCTTGTTTTAGTCTATCTTTGTGCCCTTACTCAGAAGTAACAAATATTTTTTTACTATAAAATTATGAAATCTTTAAAGATTTATATAGCTTTAATGACTTATAATTAGACATAAGTTAAAGTATCTTAGAGAAAGTTAAAAGAATCCAAATTTATCTAGAAAAAAATAATTGGTATTTAAAATTCTGTTCCAGGTGCTGAGGGGATCCAGAGAGAACCCAGCAAGAAACCCTGCTCCCATGCTGAGGGGATTCAGAGAGGTGAGTAAGTGGCCACATGGCCGGACTGTCCCAGGGGACTGAATCTAGGCCCCCTCCAATTCCCTAAGCTTTTCTGGCCATCCAGCGGGGTGTGTACCCTGCTACTGGCTTTCTTTACCTCATCCCACCCTGTCCCACAAGCCCACCTTTTGGTCTGCAAGGTCCTTAGAACCCTGCAAGAAACCCTGCTCCCATGCTGAGGGGATTCAGAGAGGTGAGTAAGTGGCCACATGGTCGGACAGTCCTGGGGGACTGAATTCAGGCCCCCTACAATTCCTTAAGCTTTTCTGGCCATCCATCAGGGTGACTTCCCTGCTGCTACCTTTCATTACCCCATTCTACCCTGCCCCCCAAGCCTGCCATTTCATCTGTGAGGCTCTTAGATCCCCCAAAATAACCTGATTCAGGGTGGAGGGGATCTGAGAGCCTGCTCCAGTACTGAGGGGACCTAAAAGAGGGCAAACCAAGAAAAACTCCCAAGTACACAGTCAGCCACAGTAAAGATTAGACAAAGACGCCAAGTCTCTGCTGGCCTTATTTGAAGGAAAAGATGGACAGGTACCAATGCAAGAATTCCTTCAACATCCTGAAAAGCAACATGATAACACCAGAATCCAGTGAACACACAACAGGAAGACTTGAACATCCTAACCCAGAAGAAGTAGAAGAAATCGACTTTAAATGTAACCTTATGAAAATGATGGAGACCCTTAAACAGGAAGTGAAAAACTCCCATAAAGAAATGGAAGAGAAGACAAACAAATTTTAGAAAAAATTAATAAATAACTCAAAGATATCCAAGAAAACCAAGAAAAAGCAATCAAACAGGAAAAGGAAACAGTTCAAGAGTTAATAAAGAAAACACAAACCAAGGGATGGCTGGATATGGAAAATCTGGGTAACCAAATAGGAACTACAGAGACAAGTATAACCAACAGATACAAGAGATAAAAGAAAGAATCTCAGGTGCTGAAGATTCTATAGAGGAAATAGACTCATTGATCAAAGAAAACAGCAAATCCAACAAATTCTTAACACAAAACATCCAGAAAATCTGGGAAACCATGAAAAGATCAAACATATGAATAATAGGGGTAGAAGAAGGAGAAGTATTCCAGCTCAAAGGCCCAGAAAATATATTCAACAAAATTATAGAAGAAAACTTTCCCAACCTAAAGAAAAATATTTCTATGAAGTGAAGGTACAAGAAGCTTACAGAATACTAAATAGACTGGATCAAAACAAAAAACAACACACACCCTTGCCATATAATACTCAAAACATAAAGCAAACAGAAAAGAAATAATATTAAGAGCTGCAAAAGATAAAGGTCAAGTAACATATAAAGGTAAACCTATCAGAATTACAGCTGACTTCTCAATGGAAACCATGAAAGCCAGAAGGTCTTGGATAGATGTGCTGCAGACACTAAGAGACCATGGAGGCAAACCCAGACTACTGTACCCAGCAAAGCTTTCTTCCACCATCAATGGAGAAAACAAGATATTCCAAGACAAAAACAGATTGAAACAATACTCATCCACAAACCCAGCCTTACAGAAAGTACTAGAAGGAAAACCTCAACCCAAGGAAACCAACAACACACACAATATCACAGACATCTGACAACCCTCCACCAACACGATTCAAAGAAGGGAAACACACAAACACTACCACCAAAAATCATAACTGGAGTTCACAACCACTGGTCATTAATATCACATAATATCAATGTACTCAATTGACCTACAAAAAGGCACAGGTTAAGAGAATGGATACAAAAACAGGATTTGACATTCTGCTGCTTACAAGAAACACATCTCAACCTCAAAGACAGAAACTACCTCAGAGGAAAGGGTTGGGAAAAGGTTTTCCAACCAAGCTTACCTAAGAAACAAGTGGGTGTGGCTATCCTAATATCCAACAAAATTGATTTCAAACTAAAATTAGTAAGAAGAGATGGAGAAGGACTCTTTATACTCATAAAAGGAACAATTCATCAACATGAAGTCTCAATCCTGAATATCTATGCCCCTAATATAAAAGCACCCACATATGTAAAACAAACATTACTAGAATTAATTCTAGTTAATTAATCACACCCCAAACCCCACACACTAATAGTAGGAGATTTCAACATTCCTCTTTCACCAATGGACAGGTCAATCAGACAGAAACTTAGCAGAAAAATAAGAGAACTAAGGGATGTAATGAATCAAATGGACTTAACAGACATCTATACAACATTCCACCCAAACAGGAAAGAATATACATTCTTCTCAGCAACTCATGGAACCTTCTCAAAAATTGATCACGTACTAGGGAACAAAGCAAATATCCACAGATACAAAAAATTGGAGTAACCCCCTGTGTCTTATTGGGTCACCATGGAGTAAAGTTAGAATTTAACAACAATACAACCCCCAAAAAGCCTACAAACTCATGTAAACTGAACAGTCAACTACTGAACCAGCCCTGGATCAAGGAAGAAATAAAGTAAGAAATTAAAGTCTTCCTTGAATTGAAAAAAAATGAAGACACAACATACCCAAACCTATGGGACACTATGAAAGCAGCGCTAAGAAGAAAGTTCATAGCACTAAGTGCCCATATTTAAAAAAACAAACAAACAAACAAAAAACCGAAAAACAGAGAAAGCTTACTTTACAGACTAAAAGCACATGTAAAAGCCCTAGAATAAAAAAGCAGACTCACAAAGGAGGAGTAGAAGAGTGGAAATAATCAAACTGAGGGCTGAAATCAACAAAATACAAACACAGAAAACAATCCAAAGAATCAATGAAACAAAAATCTGGTTCTTTGAGAAAATCAAGATTGAAAAACACCTATCCAAACTAATCAAAAAGCAGAGAGAGAACACTCAAATTAACAAGATCAGAAATGAAAAGGGGGACATAACAACAGACAAAGAGGAAATTCAGAGAATCATTAGGTCTTACTACAAAAGCCGGTATGCCACAAAATTGGAAAATATAAAGAAATGAACATTTTTGAAATAAATACCAAATACCAAAATTAAATCAAGACCAGGTGAACAATTAAAATAGACCTATAAATCATGAGGAAATAGAACTAGTCATCAATATCCACTCAACCAAAAAAAAAAAAAAAAAAAGCCCAGGGCCAGATGGTTTTAGTGCAGAATTCTACCAGAACTTCCAAGAAGAGCTAATACCTATACTCTTTAATGTGTTCCACATAACAGAAACAGAAGAGTCATTGCCAAATTCTTTTTATGAAGCTACAGTTACCCTGATACCAAAACCACACAAAGATTCAACCAAGAAAGGGAATTACAGACCAATCTCACTCATGAACATCAATGTGAAAATTCTCAATAAAATGCTGGCAAACCGAATCCAAGAACACATCAAAAAATCATCCATTGTGATCAAGTCAGCTTCATCCCAGAGATGCAGGGCTGGTTCAACATACAAAAATCTATCAATGTAATCCATCATGTAAATAAACTGAAAGAAAAAGCATATGATCATTTCATTAGATACCAAAAAAGCATTTCACAAAATTCAACACCCCCTTATGATAAAGGTCTTGGAGAGATTAGGGACACAAGGATCATATATAAATATAATAACAGCAATATACAGCAAGCCTACTGTTAACATCAAATTAAATGGAGAGAAACTCAAAGCAATTCCACTAAAATCAGGAACAAGACAAGGCTGTCCACTCTATGCCTATCTCTTCAACATAGTGCTTGAAGTTCTAGCAATAGCAGTAAGACAACATAAGGAGATTAAGGGGATTCGAATTTGGAAAGGAAGAAGTCAAACTTTTGTTATTTGCAGATGACATGATAATGTACATAAGTGATTCAAAAAACTCTACCAAAGAACTCCTACAGCTGATAAATACCTTCAGTGATGTGGCAGGATACAATATCAACTCAAAAATATCAGTAGCCCTGCTCTACACAAAGGATAAAGAAGAAAAGAAAGAAATCAGAGAAACATTATTTTTCACAATAGCCACAAATAGCATAAAGTATCTTGTGGTAACACAAACAAAGGAAGTAAAAGATCTATTTGACAAAAACTTTAAGTCTTTGAAGAAAGAAATTAAAGAAGATACCAGAAAATGGAAAAATCTCCCATGCTCTTGGATTGGTAGGATCAACATAGTAAAAATGGCAATTCTACCAAAGGCAATCTATAGATTCAATGCAATCCCCATCAAAATCCCAACAAAATTCTTCACAGACCTTGAGAGAAAAATAATAAACTTTATATGGAAAAACAAAAAGCCCAGAATAGTCAAAACAATCCTACAGAATAAAGAAACTTCCAGAGCCATTACCATTCCTGACATCAAACTCTATTATAGAGCTACAGTAATTAAAACAGCTTGGTATTGGCATAAAAAGAGATACGTTGACCAATGGAATAGAATTGAAGACCTGGATATTAATCCAGAAACCTATGAATACCTGATTTTTGACAAAGAAGCTAAAATCATACAATGGAAGAAAGAAAGCATATTTAACAAATGGTGCTGACATAACTGGATGTCAACCTGTAGAAGAATGAAAATAGAACCATATCTATCACCATGCACAAAACTCAAGTCCAAATGGATTAAAGACCTCAATATATATCCGACCACACTGAACCTGATAGAAGAGAAAGTGGGAAGTAGCCTGCAACACATGAGCACAGGAGACCACTTTCTACGTATAACCGCAGTAGCAAGACAATAAGAGCAACAATGAATAAACAGAACCTCCTGAAACTGAGAAGCTTCTGTAAAGCAAAGGACACAGTCATTAAGACAAAAAGGCAACCTACTGAATGGAAAAAGCTCTTCATCAACCCCACATCAGAAAAAGTTCTGATCTCCAAAATATATAAAGAACTCAAGAAACTAGACATTAAAATTCTAAATAACCCAATTAAAAAGTGGGGTAATGATCTGAACAGAGAATTCTCAACAGATGAATTTCTAGAGGTCAAAATATACTTAAGGACATGTTCAACTTCCTTAGCCATCAGGGAAATGCAAATCAAAACAACTTTGAGATAACATTGTACACCTGTCAGAATGTCTAAAATCAAAAACACCAATGATAGCCTATCCTAGAAAGGATGTGGAGTAAGGGGAACACTCATCCATTGCTGGTGGGAATGTAAACTTGTGCAACCACTTTGTAAATCAATGTGGCGGTTACTCAGAAAATTGGAAGTCAACTTACCTCAGGATTCAGCAATACCACTCTTGGGAATATACCCAAGAGATGCCCAACCATACTACAAAAGCATTTGTGCAGCTATGGTCATAGCAGCATTATTTGTAATAGCCAGAACCTGGAAACAGCTTATATGCCCCTCAATGGAAGAATGGATAAAGAAAGTATGGCAAATCTATACATTAGAGTACTACTCAGAGGTAAAAAAATGACATATTGAATTTTGCATGCAAATGGATGGAAATAGAAAACACTACCCTGAGTGAGATAACCCAGACCCAAAAATATGAATATAGTATGTACTCACTCATTAGTGGACTCTAGACGTAAACGAAGGACATTGAGCCTATAGTTCATGATCCTAGAGAAGCTAAGTAATAAGGTGAATTTAAAGAAATACATATATAGATACTCCTGGAAATTGGAAGCAGACAAGATCGCCAGGCAAAAGTTGGGAGCATGGGGGTGGGGTGCGGTGGGGTGAGGGGAAAGGGAAAGGGGGAGATAGAAAGGACAAGGGGAGTGTTGGTGAGAGCTTGGGGGAGTGAGATGTTTGAGATGGAGGAAGGACATATATGGGAGCTGGGAAGGAGATTTCTTAATTGAGGGAGCGAGCCATTTTGGGCTTGGCACGAGGCTTGGCTCTAGAGGGGTTCCCAGGATATCACCAGCTAGGACCTTGGGCAGTGGAGGAGAGGGTGTCTTAACTGGCCACGTTGGGTAGTCAGACTGATGACTATCTTGAATATCACCATAGAACCTCTATCCAGTGACAGATGGAGGTAGAGACAGAGACCCACATTGGAGCAATGGACTGAGCTACCAAGGTCCAGTTGAAGAGCAGAAGGGGAGAGAATATGAGCAAGAAAGTCAGGACCACGAGGGATTGGTCCACCCACTGAGACAGTGTGCCCGAGCTAATGGGAGCTCACCAAATCCAGCTGGACTGGGACTGAATGGGCATGGAATCAAACTGGACCCTCTGATTGTGGATGACAATTGTGGCAGACTGAGAATCCAATGATAATGGTACTGGGATTTGTCTCTACTGCATGCACTGGCTTTTTGGGACCTAGTCTATTTGGATGCATACCTTCCTAGGCCTGGATGGAGAGGAGAGAGCCTTGAACTTTCCACAGGGCAGGGTACCCTGCCCTCTCTTAGGACTGGAGGGGAGGGAAGAAGGTGTGGGGGGGGAGTAGGAGGGAAGTAGGAGAGGTGGAGGAAGTGGAAATTTTGATTGGTATCATTTATAAAGTAATAATAAAAAATTCTGTTCCATGCCAATGATCAATGTTTCTGTGTTTATACCAGTACCCTGCTGTTTATCTTATTAGAGCTCTGAAGTACAGCACAAAAGTGAGGCTCATGATTGATACTGTCAGAAGGTATATCTTTTTGTTGCTTGAGGCTCTTTTGGCTAACCTAGATCCTTTGTGTTTCCATATAGAATTTAAAATTATTTATTTTTAATTACTTCAAAGAATTGTGGTGGAATTTTAATGGGAAATACACTGAATATATAAAGGGCTCTTGGTTTGAGAGCATTTTCACAATATTAAACTTACCAATACATGAACATGGCAATTTTTTTCACCTTCTGGCATCTTCTTCCATTTTCTTTTTTTCAGTATATTAAAGACTTTATTACATATGTCTTTCACTTCTTTGGACAGATTTGTTCCAAGATTTCTTGACACTCTTGTGAATGGGAATGTTTTCTTGTTTTTTTTTTTCTCAGTGTGTTTGTCATTTTTGTATGTTGGTGGAGACTGTTCATTCACTTACTGGGCATGCAGATCTGAATAATAACACAAAAATATATTAATTACAACACTTTTTGGTCAATGACTATAGCATATTCCTAGTAGCTCTTACAGCTTAAATTAACACAATTCTATTAATATTTGTATTGATACAATGTTGTGGCTTACCAGAAAAGTTTCAGGTTCTTCTCCTTTGGCAGCCACATGGCATATCTTTGACACCACTTATTCTATCTCTCTTTAGATTTCCTGCCTGTATTTACTCTGCTAAACCATTGGTTGAAATATCTTCTTTACTAACCAGTGATAATAAAACATATTCACAGTATATGGAGCGGAATCCCACATCATCTCCCCTTTTCTGTCTAAATAAAAAGGAAGGTTTTTAACTTTAATTTAGTAAAATTACATATATAAAACAGCGATCAAGTAAGAATTATAGTTATAATATTTAGTTAATTTATATTTGATAAATTAAGGAAAATATTTATTTCCAAAAGCAGACATGTCTCACTGTTAAAAAAAGACTAAGTTCTTAAAACATTTTAAGTGCCATATTCTGTAGGTCTTTGAAGTTTTGAAGATTGTCTAACTGAAATATATCTCTGTATATCTGGAAAACCTAACTAACATGACTATAAGTTGGACTATTATAAATGACTACCTATTAATCTATATTTATTAATCAAGCATTATAGTTTTTAAATGAGCTGCACAAACACAATGCCTTAAAAAAGAGAAGAAATATATATACACAGTGTAAGAAATCAAATTTAAATTTTATCAGTGGACCAAAGTCCATACCAATGTAAAATATTCATCTCGATATCATATCACCATTATTTTTAAAAAAGGGGTTGACTGCAATGATTAATAATTTATACCCAACCCCTGTTAAATAAACATTTATAAACAATCATTTTGAAAATTTTGACATAGTTTTCTCCAAACTGCTTCCTGCCTTTTGTTGGGCAAAGTATTTTTAGAGTTTATGAAGAACTTTTGAGGGGTCTTGTTCCATCAAACCACATTAGCCTCGAAGGAATTGACAGGTTCTTATCTTCTGGTGGAACAAAAGAAGAACCTTTATTTCTAAAAGAGCATATCCTTAGACCCAAATTTTGAAGTCAAAATATCTTTATGTTGGTTTAATTCAGCAGCCCTCAGAATCAAATGTCTCTCTGCAGTGAAACAATTCAAAGAAAATACAATGATATATATATATATATATATATATATATATATATATATAATCCAGACTCTCTGTGTATTTTCCATCTTTATGTGACTTATTTTTTAACTTTTTTTACACCATTAATCTATGGCTGCACTGTCTCTTTAAGGGCTTTGTTTTATTTTTTTAAAAACTATTTCTATTTATAGCTGTCTATCCTCTTTTTCCTCTCTCTCCCAAGACTACATAAATAGTTTAAACCCATTTAGAGTTCATTTAGAGTTCTTTTATGTCTGAATCTGTCCTTTTGTGTATCTGAAATCCTTTTCTGTCAAGGAACATTTTATAATGGTAAGAAGTGTGGTTGTGGCAACCCTGGATATTGGCTCTGCTTCTCTCAACATTTTAACATGATGGAGGTAGCTCACTGTCAGCTCTGGGACCACCTTGTGGGAGCTGTGCTCACCACTTCAATTCTATAGAGCAGTTGGCCCATGCAGCACCCAAGTAAATTTCAGAACACTAACCACAAACCCCATTCAAGTACTTAGCTTCCTGAAAGACCCAAGCTATTTATGCCACCAGCATGAACCAGGAAGATAACTCTTAAAGAAGGCATGCATTTTTTGTTGCTGATGCTGGATCAGAAAACCTCTTAAAGGAGCTGTGTCTCTGCTTGCTACCAATAAAGAACCTGTCTGAAAATATGCTGCTACCAAGAAGCTGTGCTTACCTCTGTTCTTTTGTATCTAGAATTCCTTCCCAAGTTCTCTCAGGTGTTATGCGGATAGAATCACCCCACATTGGGCACCATTCTGTTGGTGAAGACTGCTCATCCATTTCCTGGTCACCCAAACCCAAATAATAACACATAAAACTATATTATGACATTTTTTGACAAATGACTCTAGGGTATTCCTAAATAGCTCTTACATATTCAATTAACACATTTCTATTAATCTGTATATTGCCATGAGGCTGTGGCTTACCAAAAAGGTTCCAGGTCCTTCTCCTTCAGCAGCTATATAGCATCTCTTTGCCTCCACCTACTCTAAGAATTCCATCTGAATGTGATGGCCAGTAGCTAGTGTTATCAATATTTGGAAGGCCATTTTGTAGTAAATAATTAAATGAAATAGCATAATATGCATAATGATGTAGAATGTGTCAAATGGGGAGAACACGAGTCAAATATACCCAAGCTAACTCTGAATATTTGAAGGTTTTTCTTTATTAAAAGGGAACTCCCAGATCACAATGAGGAGATAGAAATGGGGTCCAACATCTAGGTGTGACTCCCAGAAAGAAGAGCATGAACAAGGCAGGACTGTGGGTTTTGGGTACCCAAAAGCCATGCCTAAACCTGGTCCAGCCTCTCAAAGGCCATTGACTAGAGGAGGTTCCCCATTACCTCCCCCTTTTGTTTAAATAAGACAGTTTCAATCTTAATAAAAACTATGTACAATAAGAACAGATATCAAGTATAAAAATTAGAATTACAACCAGCATAAACAATATTAAGGAAGGAACATATGCTAAATGTTTCAAGAATCATTCTATCCTAAGGACTCTAAGTCTTCAATTAGAAATGCCTTGGCTAAATTATAAGAGGAAAGAAACTATGACTATCTAATCTTCAACCCCATTGAAGGCCGAGAAGGGAGATAATATTACTTTAATAGGCAGAAAGTACAATCAAGCAACTTCCAAAATGTGCAGTAGATGGAAGAGACAACTGGTTACCTGGATAATCACACAAAGTCTCATTTGCAATGTTGAAGCAACCAACTTTGGCTAAGGCCATTTTCAGAGGCAGAAAAATTTTCAAAACCAATTTACCCTGTCTTGGCAAGGTTTGGCAGTCTTTTTTCCTGTATCCTGCTTGTCCAATCTGGACATTATGCACTTTGTCAGTGGTTGAGGCATGGGCAATTTCTTTCTCATTAGCATTAAGAAAGTTCATGATTAATAAAGCATTATGCAACTATTTCTGGGGGTATTTTTCATCCCTGTTAGTTTAGCATTTCCTTTAGAGTTTGATTTGATCTTCCTATAACTGCCTGATCTTGAGAATTTTTTGGTTTACTTGTAATATGCTTTATATTATAATAAGCAAAAAAATGTTTCATTTTCTTAGACACATACGCTGGACAATTGTCTGTCTTTATTTGTGCAGGTAAACTCATGATGGGCATAACTTCTAATAAATGTGTGATTACTGAATTCCCTTTTCTGAGCTCAAGGTAGTAACCCATTGAAAACCTAAATAACTATCAATGATGTGGTGTACATATTTTCCAAATTCTGTAAAGTGGAACACATCCATCTGCCAGATTTTATTCCTTTGAGTACCTTTTGGGTTACTTCCTGCAGGTAGCTGTGTTCGGTTATAGAAAGATTAAGTAGGACATCTCTTTATAATCTCCTTAGCTTGTTGCTGTATAATAGGAAACTCTTCAAACCTTTGCTATTCACATGATATTTTTTATGAAATTCTGAGGCCTTCAGCACACTTCCAATCAATAATCAATCAATTTCTGCATTACCTTGTGCTAGAGGACCTGGCAGACGCATATGGAATTGGATGAGTGTTATGTATATAGGACAAAGTCTTGAACCTGTATTAATAATAAAGTAAATTTTGTTTCATCTGTTATAAATTCAGTGGTTTCAATATGCAACACTTTCTGTATATAGTGAATCAGTAACTATATTGAAAGGTTCTTTAAAATTCCTTATTATCATGAGAAAAGCATATAACCCTGCTTTTTGAACAGAATTAGAAAAACTTTGTTCTACCATACTTAATTCTTCTGATTTGTAACCTACCTTTCCTTATTTATTTGCATCAGTAGAAAATGTACAGGCTCCAGTTATTGGTGAATCACATACAAGTAGTTTTCTTTATAAGGTTAATTCTATCGCTTTGGGGATAATTGCTATTATTTTCTCTCCCAAAATTAGCACACACTCTTTGCCATGTTTCATTGTCTTCCCAAATTTTTTTTCATTTTATCAGTAGTAAAAGGCATTATAATCTCAGCTGTGTCTATACCTGATAGATGATGAAGTCTCAATTTTCCTTTTATAATTAATTCAGAGAACTTTTCCACATATGTTTTTAATTTTTACTTGGTTTACATGGTAAAAAGATCCCGTCTAAGATAATATCTTCCATCTGCATTAAAATTCCTGTAGGGGAAATTCTAAACCGCAATATGACTAGAATGCAATTAAGATTTGGATCAACCCTAATCACATGTGCCTTCTGTAATTTTTCTTCAATAACAGTCGATTCTTTCTCTGTTTCAACTGTTAATTCCCTAGGACTATTTAAGTCTTTGTCACCATCTAAGGTTTTGTTGAAATGAATTATTAGATCAGATGGTATCCCTACAGCAGTTGTAGACTGAAAAAAAACTCCTAACAATCTTTGAAAGTCATTAAGTGTCTGTAATAGGTTTCTCCTAATTTGTTTTCTCAGTTCTGTAAACATATTTTATAACCCAGGAAACTGACAGAATCTCCTCTTTGTATTTTTTCAAAAGCAATTTGTAATCCCTGTTTAGGGAAAAGCTTCTTTACTTTTTCAAACATTCTTTCTAAAGTATCTGCATTTGAATCAGATAACAAAATGTTATCCATGTAATGGTAAACTTTAGACTTAGGAAGTTGCTTATGTATTATTTCCAATGGGTGATTTACAAAGTATTGGCACAGGATGGGGTTATTGAGCATTCCCTGTGGTAGGACAGTCCACTGGAATCTTCTAGTAGGCTGAGAATTATTATAAGTAGGCACTGTGAAGGCAAATTTTTATCTGTCCTTTTCCTGTAAAGGTATAGTGAAGAAAAAATCTTTTAAATCAGTAACCAACTATTAGAGACCATCCTTTTGGTAATAAAGCAGGCAGAGAAATTTCAGATTGTGCAGGGCCCATAGGTTGTATTACCTTGTTGACAGCTCTTATATCTCTCACCATTCTCTATTTTCTAGATTTCTTTTTAACTAGAAATACAGGAGAATTTCAAGGGCTGGTAGATTCTTCAATAAGGTAAGCATCTAGTTGCTCCTGTACCCACTGTTCTAAAGCCTGCAGTTTGTCTTCTGTTAAAGTCTATTGTTTAACTCATATTCCTTTCTCAGTTAACCATTTTAAAGGTAGGGCCATTAGTAACTCTGAAGGCTTGCTAGTTACTTTGTGATCTTGTACAGCCTGTATGGCTGGTGACCTTTGTTTATAATAACTTATAATATACTTCCCAGAAACATGAGTTTTGGGGGCTGCTGGAATGTTAATCTAGGTATTCCATTTCTGCAATAGGTCACAACCCCATAAATTCAATGCAATATTAGCTACATATGGCCTCAGCTTTCATTTCTGTTCTTCTGGTCCTATGCATTCAGCCCATCTTGTGCTTTGTTTCACTTGAGATATGGTTCCAATTCCTAGGAATTTAATATCTCTCTCTTGAAGAGGCCCATTTGGATGACAAGATTCTGGAGTAATGATACTCAAGTCTGCACCCATATTTAGTAACCCCTTAATTACAATGTCATTTATACATACTCTTAGCTTTGGTCTTTGATCATTTATAGAAGGCTACAAAAATATACATTTCCTATTTCTTACTGGAGTTTTTGATTCCATATGTATTCCATCATCTAGAAAAGTATTGTTTCTTACAGTAGGAATTAGAGTTTTTAATTTTCCTAGTGAGACATATTCTCCACCATGACTGGGAATGACTGGACCACATTTGACATGGAGGCCTTCGAGAGGACCCCCCCAGGGATTTCCTGGTGGAATTGGGTTGCCTAGTCTGTCTTTTGTCGATCTACATTCATTGGTCCAATGTCAGCCTTTGCCACACCTCCTACATAATCCACAAGGCTGAGACCGCCTAGTCTTACCATTCCCAGAGAGGACATTATTCCAAGAAATTCCTTGTCTACAATCTCTTCTCAGATTCCTATTCTACCACAATTAAATCATTTGGGATTTTGGTGTCTGTTCATACCATTGGGTATTGCTTCTCATAACCAAGCCTCAGTACTATAGTCAAATGTCTCAACATTCATTGTATGCAAGATCCATTCATCTATTGGTGCTGATCTGACCTTAAAAGGCCCAAGGATCTTTCCGCATTATAAGGTGGCATTTTCAAAAGCCAGAGATTCAATACTCACCTAGCTTCTGCATCTGTTACTTCTTGCACAGCCTTATTTAATCTTTGTAAAAAGTCACTAAAGTGTTCTCTCTCGTCCTGTTTAACCCTAGTATATGATTCAGTTCTCTTTTTTTGGTTCCTGAATCCTGTCCCAACCATTTAATGCTGCTGTGCTGCATAGGGACAAGGTATGTTCATCATAAAGGGCCTGGTCCTGGGGATCAGTGTAATGGCCCTTGCTGAGCATTTTATCTTGGGAAGCCTCAAATCCTTTTGCTTTCCCCTGTTGCTCTGAAATTTTTTTCTCTCCTCCTCAATAACACTTCCAAAGCAGCTGGGTTCTTTCTTCTAGGACCACAAGATTAATTGAAGCCAATTGTGTGGGGTAGCCTTATTGCTTGAAACCCACAGTTTCACCATTTCCCTAATGAATGGTGAATGCAAGCCATAAGATACCATTGTTTGTTTAATTTCTTTTAGAATCACTCATACCTATAGGTTGCCATGTATATTCTTTGACTCCCTTAAGGCACTTTGTGCCACATGGCTTTTCAGAGAAAATTATTGGATAGGTAAAATCCTGACCTTGTACCTCCTGTCCCTGCTCATCAGTTTCAATACTTTCCTCAATCTTTGCAATTTTTTAAACCACTGCCCTTTTTAAAGTCTGTATCTCCTGTCCAGTGTTCCATTCTAATGGCCTCACTGATGATTCTAAGGTATAAAAATTGTCCAGTAAAGATAATGTCTCATCCTTGGACATAATTTTGATGGTGTGCATATTACCTTCCTGGAGAGATATCCTATTCCTTAATCTATCATAGTTTTTCAACAGATTCTAATTATTAAATTCAGCAGCATGAAATCTCTCTGATAATATCTCAGAACCCTTTGACATTGGCTGTATTTTATCTGTCAAATTAATGGTGTCCCTCTCCATGGTATTAATTTTTTCAACTGGTTGTTTATTATTAGTCTGTAAAGACTGTATCATTTCTACAAGTGCCCCAGTTTTGTTTCTGTTATCAAACCATTTTCTTAATGATATAATATGGAAAAAAACTAATTCCCAAAATCAAATAAATGGATGTACAAGGAAAATCACATAAGCCTTGCAGAATACCATCCATAGCATAAGCAAATGTTTCTTAAATTCCTAAATAGTAATATTGTCAGTCATCTTATAACTTTCAAATTTATGTATTTACTTACATTTGTTAGGAAATTTCAGTAAATTGTTGTAGGTGTAATAATCTTTATTGGACAGCAGGTGTCATGGTTGCAGCTGTGTGGCAGAAGGATGTGGAGGAGAAGCTCCTGCCAGCTTCTTCTGGATAATTCACTCTGGTTTTGCGCACCATTGCCTACAGAAATACTGACAAATATGCTTTGTTTAACAAATTAAGAGCAGTTGTTATGGACAATCAAAGCAATTCTGAGAGTTGGTGACCAGAATAAGGAGAAAGCCTGAAGCTTTCCCTCAGTTGTGAGTTGTGAACTGTGTGCTCTGCGGGGATTGCTGGTTGTAGAGGCAGCAGAGTGTGGGTCATTAGCCACCTGCAGGGAACATGCCAGGCTGGCAAATCAGGAGTGCTGTGGGGGTGGGGGGTCCCAGTAAGTGTGGACTCGACCCCACATTGGGTTGCTCAAATTGGGGGAACACAAATCAAATAATCCCAAGCTAACTCCAAATAGAATATTCTAAGGTTTTTCTTTATTAAAAGAGAACTCATGGATCACAGTGAGGAAGTAAAAATGGTGTCTGACATCCAGATGTGGCTCGCAGGAAGAAGGTAACTGAGTGGGGCAGAACCGCAGCTTTTTGGTACTCAAAAGTCATGCCTAAACTGTGTCTAGCCTCTCAAAGACCATTGGCTGGAGGAGGTTCCTTATCAGCATAGAAGTTCTTTTAAGTACTAGTTTTACTAAAGGGTAAATAATGAGATTAATGAGGGACAATGTGATTAGGGCTTATAGCTATAGTTCTTAGGGGGCCACTGAAGGCCTTAAGTGGAGTGTCAAACTGTTTTTTCTAAATCTGAGAAAAATCTCACAGAGTCCACTTGGATGATCTATTAGCAGGGAACTTGGGCATAAAAGATGAGAAATAATTCAGATGAAAGATAATGAGGTTTTAAATGAAGGTAGATTAATAGGAATTAAAGAAGAGAAACAGTTAAGATGTAGTTTAAAGCAAAACTGACCATTTAGGTAACTGAATTCAATGCCTGTTTGAGGGAGAACATGAAATCAGGACTTGCTCTCCCTAATCTCCTGACTCCTGATACTAGAATTTGAATGCCATTAAGTGAGTCAATAGAAATGAGTCAACAGTGAGGCTTTTTCAAAAGTGGAGAATATGGTTAGCTTGTTTTTGAATATGTTTGAAATAATGTTCGTGGGAATAATCAGAGTGAAGTTGTCTGGTCAGTAGCTACATTCACAAGTGCTGTGTCCAAGAAGACAATAAAAAGAATGTTCATCATTAAAAGCCGGAAACTCATGTGATTGTTCAAGGATAGCTTATAGATGGATACAAAAACATTGAGTTATGCTGCCAGAAATCTAAGATTTGAGAAAAGGAAGGGAACGTATATGCGATCAGCTTTACTAAGGGAAGAAGGACCAGGATTGGAATGACACAGAAGGAAAATATCTCAAGATGGAAGGATGTGGTTACTATTATCAAATAATGCTTGGCTAGCAGGTGAGGGAAAAACTGGATTGTTAAAGACTAAACTAAAAGTAAATGATGATGGTATGTTTACAGGAGCTAATCAGTAGCCTCTCTACTTACCCAGTCTGTGTTCAGAAAAATTAAGGGCAAAAAATCAGATGCAAAGCAGAAAGTAGGCTTACTTTAAATCAAATGAATGTGTTAGTTTCCTATCTCCTTTGAATTAGTTTCACCAACTTCTGCCAAAGTGGCCCACTTGATCTGCAGAGTAGAATGTGCCTTGGTAAATGTAAAGCATAGAGAAGTAGATAAGACATAAGGAAGAGACAGAAAGGCTTCCACCTTCTCATGCCAACACTGAGTCCATACCTCCCTAGAAGGAACAATGGAGTAGTTTTCACAGTAAATCTCCTTCCTGAGGAGGGAGGGAAAATTTGACTTCCCTCTGTGAAATATAAAGAGGAAAATAATGTCCTTTTTGAATAGTTGTAGGGATAAAGCCCCAGCTTCCAGACACAGAAGGATAAATGGAAAAGGAGGATACCAATTATGTAGATCTTAGCTTTATGTGTTATCTTTAAGATTAGTCCTTCATGATTTTGTTTAAGGCTACATCCCAGGGACTGGAAAAATGGATCAGTAGTTAAGAGCATGCACTGTTTTCGTAGAAGACAAGGCCCACGTCAGGACACTCTAGATCCAGGAGATCTGTTGTCCTCTTTTGGCATCCATAGGCAATTGTCCTTATGTGCACATAGTACCACACAGATACACATGCATACATATAAGTAAAACTAATCTTCTAAAAATAATAATACACCTTGATAACAGACTGACTGTCTCATCTTAAGCAAGATGAATTGGCAAAATCTTCCCCTCTTGCCCTACTTTATTCTGCAATGGTAGAAAAAATGTGCTTGGAGTTAGAATATCAAGATTCCAACATGGCAATCATGTTTTTAAAGCTTCAAGTAAATCTCTAAACTGCTTTAGAACTCACATTTCTCAAATGTGAAAATAACTGACCATATCTTACAGGGTTGATAAAAAAAATTCTAGTAAAATGAAATCAAATCATATCAGGTTAATATCAATCAGAGAATGTATATGAAGATTCTTCACATACTCCAGCTGTTCAATAAATGCTTATTGATTCCAAATCTATTTACTGGAAGCAATATTCTCCTCTAAAAGCATCTAAGAATGGCAGTTTAGGGATATTGCACATGATAGTTAGGATTTTGTTCTCCCTCTTGGAAGATACTCTTCATGTTTAAAGAGACGTAGCCAGCCAGAAGGTGGCTGGCTGTTTGTGGCAAAACTATACAATTTTCTACAGTTTCAGATCAACATATTTGGGTCCTCAATTTTGTTTCATTACCTAGGGAGAGTTTAATTCATTGGGTGGGTTAACACTGTCCAACTGACAACTAACAGATATATAATCTTGATGCCAAACGGTTTTTTAAATGAATCTTCTATTAACATGATAATATTCAATATGTTATACTTATTTATTCAGTTGTTCATTTAATATTTAATTTTATTGTGTTCCAGATAATGCAAAAAGCTGTACAATGATTGTCTCTTCCCTTTGGGAGTTGACACTGATAGCATAGACAAGTATGCCGTATGTATGCAACGGAAGATATGAGTGCAAAGAAACCAAGGTTATGTACCTTGATGTCACCAAAGAGAAACTGAGCCTGCTTGAAGCAATCAGGAGAGATATGTTAGTTGATTGCTTCTGAGGGTACAGTAAAAGATCATTAGATAAGCTAGTTACAAGGGATACTTCTCACAGTGTTACAGCTCCAAACAACCTCCTTACTCAGGGAACTGGTTATTTTGGAAACAAGTTTCGTGGTACGGAGTAAAAAGACAAGAACATGGAAAGCCAAAGGATAGAAACCAAGTAGGGAAGGCTATGGACTTCAGGCATCTGAATAAGATGATGAGTAGAGGGCAAGGAAGGGAAGAAAACACACAGAAATCACTTGCTGAGTCCATGTTGAGATTCAACATTGAGAGAACCAGTGTTTGCCATGGCTCATACATAGTTGGTCTGGAATAACAAGTTCATAAGTGTTTCCTAATCTTTATAAATCAAGGACTTGGTCTAGGCTCAATATGTACAGCTGGCTTCTATTCATGAGTCTTTTCTCACTAGTCTAATAATAATAGAGTTAAGTAGTTCAAAGCAGGATGTGAACTTTGGTTTCACTACTGACTAAGAAATGACTCCATTTCTTCATCTAAAATAACAATATAAATGTTTTTCTTCAAGTTCATGGAAAAGCTATGCAATGCCAATTACTAGTGCTATAATCCTAGAAATTAGACTCTAGTTGAAACAGTTCTAGTCTAAATTCAAAAGAATTATTTATATGCTGGTAGATCCTCTCTAATGCTAAGGAAATTCACTTTATCTGTTTCCCCAAATCTTTGCTCTAGCTTTTTTCCTAATTTTTGGCACACTATGAAGTATGTTGTGTCAATTTCCTTATGTAAACTACAAAAATAGTAACACAAACCAGAGAAGGGGACTGTAGGAACCAAACACAGTCCTGTCTGTTCCTGTCTCACAGAAGAGGTGTGATAACTCCCTGTCTGTTCTGTTAGGGATCAGCTTACAATAACCCTTTCATATATTCTTGGTAGAAGGATAAACCAAACAACAACAAAAACACACAGGAACTTTTTTGGTCAAGTACATCACAAAGATGAAAAACCAAAATGAGGACTGGCTTCAAATTTGTCACTAAAACCCAATGAATAGATTAGTCATGACTTATCCTGGAACAGATTTGATAAAAGTTGTTTGTAAATTGTGAACAGTCTTTTCTTCTGTGATGATCCTAATCTCCAGCAGTGAATATGCCTATCTTATATCCTTTCATGTCACTAAGTGGTGCTGAACTGCACTGGCTATGATAGTTCACCTTGGCTACAGACTTCAGATTTCATTGCAAGTTGCAGAGAGTGTATATCTGACCGGAAATGTCTCCAGTCTGAAGTCGATTTTGAATTAATTTATCTGCCCTTCAGATAAATTCCAACTTTCTCCCAATAGACTTTCACAGTCAGCAAGTATCCATCTACAAACACTTTAAATTTCCTGAACTAGGCAGCTTATTTCTCATTGGTAAAGTGTAGCCTTTAAATGATGAGAGATCCCTCAGGAAAAGAGGTGTAGAATGCAAAGGATTTGGTGTGTATTAGTATATTCAAAGTAGATTTACATTCTTCAATTACAAGCCTCTTGAGGATTGTGACTATTGTTTTCTTAGAAGAAGATGGCACAGGTGACTCCTCTCCAGCTGCCATGGCAATACATTATGAACTCAGTACTTAACATGCATGAGGAAAAAAAGTTGAAAATTGTTGGATTACAGTATTTCTGAGACTGTGGGAACTGTACTGAGGCAGCCAAGTAAACATAGGCTTGGAGCATAGAGGCATCATTTTAACTCCAATCATATATTTTATTGCTTAAAAACAAAAATATATTGTTTTCTTTACCTTGTTTTCTCCATTTGTAAAATGGCACTGATAATAATTATCTCACTGAAGGATTGAATTCAGGATGATAACCATGGTGAGTCACCAAGAAGCACCTCCTTTTCTTTTCTAAAATCGTCAAGAATATTCATTACCAAAATGATTCCTTCTACTCTGTATGAAAAGAAATGCCCAATATTGAGGATTTCCTACCAATGGAACAAACTGTTTCTCAGGATGCTGAACCTGCCAATCCAGTCATTGTCAGAGATATTGAGACCAATTCAGTAAATCCCTGCAATAGTCATGTTAAAAATGGAGAGATAGAAAGTTGGACTAGACACTATTTAAACTCAAAGATTTAAAGATTCTTCAAAAGTCATAACATTTTAAAATTCCTTACAGTTTAATCTATATGTTCCTGAAGATATCATATTTCTTCACAGGAATTCATATACTCAGACACCCCTATGACCCTCAGGAAAAAGTCTTGACCATGAGAAGGAAGTTCACCTAACATTGAACTTCAAGAGCATCCAACCTTGAAGCACTATTGAATGATGCTCATTCATTGATGGTGTCACAACTGTCAACTGAAAAAAAAAACACACTATATTCAGCCAAATTGTCTTTCATTTATTTGACTCAGCATGCAGTTTAATTGATTATTCTCTGAGATGACATGCCTAACTGTGGTGTTAATTAGAGGGAGGAAGACTGATCTCCCAAGCCTCCAGAGTGGCCAAGAGCAGAAACTTGGCCCTATGACATACCATAGGCTTTGGTCTCCACCTGACCTGTCTTTGGGTTTCAATTTAATATTTCAATTTAACAGTGGTTCTCAAACTTTCTTATGCTGTAATCCTTTAATATAAATTCTCATGTTGTTATGGCCCCAACAATAAAATTATTTTAGTTGCTACTTCATAACTATAACTTACTTCTATTATAGATCATAATGTAAATGTCTGATATGCAATATATCTGATATGTGACTCCTGTGAAAAAGTCATTGAATTGCAAAGGGGGTCACAACCCACAGCTTGAGAACTTTTCTATAACAACAGTTTCTAGCATCAAAATGGAACTTAATCAAAGTTCCTTTAAACATCTTATAAAGATGTAACAATGATTAAGACCTAATTTTCAAAACACACTTCTTGAATCAATATAGTTCTAATGCAATGAAACTGGCAAAAGAAAGTAAGATAGAGCCTGGGCCCTGTCACTCCAGAATGTATGGAGCAGATACACTTTGAGTTAAGATTTCTTTATAGCCCTTGTTTTCATGGGTTTATTTCCTAATAAATTGATATAACTGAGAAAGAAATAGAAAGTTATTACTTCTTTAGAGGGAATGTTCTGTTATGAAATCTGTATTAGAAACCAAATCCTGATGTCACATTTCTAATGGAATTGTGCCCATCAGACCAGAAATACCTTTGATTTCTGAGGAGAGATGCCAGAAAGTAAGGTAGGTTCCAGTGGATTAGACTAGGCATACTTTCTGGGTTGGGACAAAAAATTCAAAATACCTGACCAAACATCTGCTTTCCAATGACTCCAGTTCACCACTGTTCCCTCTATAGTTGATTAATATTTAGTTTACTTACTCAGTGGCTATCTGTAGATTGTCTTGGAACAAATTTTTCTTGGTGCAAAAAATTTCTATACAATTTCTAATATTTTCTCTTTTGGCATTGCAGTTGCTCATAGCAACCGGCAAGGGTCTTTCCCTGTATAAGAAGTTGAATATTTGCATCCTATCATTCAGAATATTCTGGGCTTCTAAGTAACTGGCAACTATATTAATTTCTCCATAGATGCCTATAATTCAGCATTCAGTTGGAGATCTGGTACTCTTAATCTCTCCTTTTCCTCTTCATTCATTGAAGTAGTGGCTACTTCCTATTTTAACTAGTCTCAAATGGAAGACACTTGTCTATGCCTTTCTTGCTTTGTTAACTCTTTGAGAGCATAGATCTTTATTAAATACACAAACAATGTATTCTGAAGACATCCTTGGTTGGAGGAAAGTATCCTTCTTCTCATCACTGCTTACCACTGCTTCCTAACCTTAGCTTTATTTTCTTAAACAGTGACAGATGCCAACCTAACAGTTGACATCCAGTACACTGGCTTTGCATCTCTCTCTGGTACTTAATGGGCACACGGGCACCCAAAACACTCCCTCCTCTATCCTTTACATCTACACTGTGATGTACTGGACTGTTTTGGAATCTTGTCTTTTTTCTCCCCACAATTTTTTTTTTTAAAAATCAACATTTTTATTTAAAGGAAAACAGAGTCCTCACCTGAAGATATATGGTTGAGATCAGTAGCTCAATATAATTTTTAGAATAGATCTATTTGTACCAATGTTATTAGAGGCAGAATGCACTATCATTAGAGGAGATTTTGCCACACCTATCTTATGATTTTTACTTGTTTTACTCCCTTAGGGAACTGGTGGATATAATTGCATGCATATCATTGGTTGGCAAACTAACCCAAAATTTAATGGCTTAAAACAGCTGCCACATATTCAATGAACTGGAAATATGAAAAGATCTCAGCTAGAATGTATCATTGCTGCTAAGGAGATGTCAGCCAGACTCATCCTGATGTGTTTGGATTTTATGGTAAGATTATTTGCTGTTTCTCATTATCCTATTAGTCTGAACTTCATCTGATAACTACATCCTGAGAAGATACTAGCAAAACAAGGACACAAGTATGAATATAGAAATAGTTTCTCAGTCTATGCTACTAGTTCTGTATTTAAAACATGCCATGTCGTATGATCAAGTTTCTTCCATGTAGAAAGAAACGTTCTGTAGTTCCTCACTCTGAACAAATATCCCCACAGCTTTTTATCATTTTAACCCTGGCTCTATTTTGTGAATTAGAACCATGGAAATAATTGTATTTTCCTGCTTGCACCTTCAGTTTATATGAATGATGTTTTTAGCCTTGTTTTACATTTTTACTTTGTTGCTTCTACTTAACTGTTCAGTTTCCATGAGTTTGTAGACTTTCTGGGGGTGGTATTGTTGTTAAATTCTAACTTTACTCCATGATGATCCAATAAGACACAGGTGATTACTTCAATTTTTTTGTATCTGTGGATGTTTGCATTGTTAATGAGTATTTGATCAATTTTTGAGAAGATTCCATGAGTTGCTGAGAAGAAGGTATATTCTTTCCTGTTTGGGTGGAATGTTGTATAGATGTCTCTTAAGTCCATTTGATTCATTACATCTGTTAGTTCTCTTATTTCTCTGTTAAGTTTCTGTCTGGTTGATCTGTCCATTGGTGAAAGAGGAGTGTTGAAATCTCCTACTATTAGTGTGTAGGGTTTGATGTGTGATCCATATCTATCACCATGCACAAAACTCAAGTCCAAATGGATTAAAGACCTCAATATAAGTCCGACCACACTGAACCTGATAGAAGAGAAAGTGGGAAGTAGACTGCAACACCTGGGCACAGGAGATTACTTCCAACATATAACCCCAGTAGCTCAGACAATAAGAGCAACAATGAATAAATGGGACCTCCTGAAACTGAGTAGCTTCTGTAACGAAAAGGAAACAGTCAATAAGACAAAAAGGCATCCTACTGAATGGAAAAAGATCTTCACCAACCCCAAATAGACAAAGGTCTGATCTCAAAAATATATAAAGAACTCAAGAAACTAGACATTAAAATTCTAAATAACCCAGTTAAAAAATGGGGTACTGAACTGAACAGAGAATTCTCAACAGATGAATTTCTAAAGGCCAAAAGATACTTAAGGACATGTTCAACTTCTTTAGCCATCAGGGAAATGCAACTCAAAACAAGTTTGAGATAACATCTTACACCTGTCAGAATGGCTAAAATCAAAAACACCAATGATAGCCTATGCTGGAGAGGATGTGGAGTAAGGGGAACACTCATCCATTGCTGGTGGGAATGCAAACTTGTGCAACCACTTTGTAAATCAATGTGGTGATTACTCAGAAAATTGGAAGTCAACCTACCTCAGGATCCAGTAATACCCAAGAGATGCCCAATCATACTACAAAAGCATTTGTTCAACTATGTTCCTAGCAGCATTGTTTGTAATAGCCAGAATCTGGAAACAACCTAGATTCCCCTCAATGGAAGAATGGATAAAGAAAGTGTGGAATATATACACTTTGGAGTACTACTCAGCAATAAAAAACAATGACATCTTGATTTTGCATGCAAATGGATGGAAATAGAAAACCCTACCCTGAGTGATATAACCCAGACCCAAAAACATGAATATGTTATGTACTCACTCATTAGTGGACTCTAGCTGTAAACAAAGGACATTGAGCCTATAGTTCACAAGCCTAGAGAAGCCAAATAACAAAGTGAACCCAACAGAAAACATATATAGATCTTCCTGGAAATTGGAAGCAGACAAGATTGCCAGGCAAAAGCTGGGAGCATGGGGGTGAGGATAGGGTTGGAGGAAGGGGAGAGGGGGAGAGAGAAGGGAGAAGGGAAGGATTGGGGAAAGCTTGGGGGAGTGAGAGGGTTGAGATAGAGGAAGGGCAGATATAGGATCAGGGAAGAAGATATCTACATTAAGGGAACCATTTTAGGGTTGGCAAGAGATTTGGCTCTAGAGGGGATCCCAGGTATCCATGGAGATGTCCTCAGCTAGGTCCTTGGGCAGCAGAGGAGAGGGTGCCTGAACTGGTCTTGCCCCACTATCAGACTGATGATTATCTCAAATATCACCATAGAATCTTCATCTGGCAATGGATGGAGACAGAGAGAGAGACCCACATCAGAGCACTGGACTGAGATCCCAAGGTGCAGTTGAAGAGCAGAAGGAAGGAGAAGATGAGCAAGGAAGTCGGGACTGCGAGGGGTTGGTCCACCTACTAAGACAGTGTGCTTGATCTAATGGGAGCTCACCAAATCCAGCTGGACTGGGACTGAATGGGCATGTGATCAAACCAGACTCTCTGAATGTGGCTGACAATGGGGGTTGACTGAGAAGCCATTGATAATGGTACTGGGTCTTGTTTCTACTGCATGTACTGGATTTTTGGGACCCTAATCTATTTGGATGCACACCTTCCTAGGCCTGGATAGATGGGGGAGGGCCTTGGACTTCCTAAAGGGCAGGGTACCCTGCCCTATTTTAAGGTTTGAGTGGGAGGGAGGAGAGTGAGTGGGGGAGCGGGAGGTGAATGGGAGGATGGTGTAGGAGGTCCTTCTGTATTTGTGTTGCTTTCATTGGTTGAATAAAGAAACTGCCTTGGCCTTTTGATAGGGCAAAACTTAGATAGGCGGGGAAGACAGAACAAAATGGTGGGAAGAAGACAGAGAGAGCTGCCAGGTCAGACATGCTGAATCTTTCCCAGTAAGCCACGACCTTGTGGTAAAATACAGTTTATTAGAAATGGGTTGAGTCAAGATGTGAGAGTTAGCCAATAACAGGCTAGAGCTTATGGGCCAAGCAGTAATTTAATTAATACAATTTCTGTGTGATTATTTCTGGTCTAAGCTAGCCAGGTGGCTGGACGCAGCCCACCTCTCCTTCTACAACAGGACGAGGGGAGGAAGTGGAATTTTTTGAATGGAAAAATTAAAAAAGAAAAATAATAATAAAAAAGAAAAAATAATTCCCTGTTTCATTCTGTACCCCATTTTTAAATTAGATTATTTGGAATTTTGATGTCTAATTTTTTGGGTTCTTTATATATTTTGGATGTCAGTCCTCTTTCTGATGTAGGGTTGGTGAAGATCTTTTCCCATTCAGTAGGCTGCCTTTTTGTCTTAGAGACTGTGTCCTTTGCTTTACAGAAGCTTCTCAGTTTCAGGAAGTCCAATTTATTTATTGTTGCTCTCAGTATCTGTGCTTCAAGTATTTTATTTAGAAAGTGTTCTCCCGTCCCAATGCATTGAAGGCTACTTTCCAATTTCTCTTCTATCATGTTCAGTGTGGTTGAATTTATATTGAGATCTTTAATTCACTTGGACTTGAGTTTTGTGCATAGAAATAAATATGAATCTATTTGGATTCTTCTACATGTTGACATGTTGTTGAAGATGCTGTCTTTTTTCCATTGTATAATTTTAGCCCCCTTCTCAAAACTTAGGTGTTCATAAGTGTGTGGATTAAAATCCATGTCTTCAGTGTGATTCCATTGACCAACCTATCTGTTTTTATGCCAATACCAAGCGTTTTCATTACTGTAGCTCTATAACTGAGCTTGATGTCAGGGATGGTGATGCCTCTGGAATTTCCTTTATTGGACAGGATTTTTTGGCTATACTGGGTTTTTGATATGTCCATATGAAGTTGGGAATTCTTCTTTCAAGGTCTGTGAGAAATTGTGTTGGGATTTTGATGGGGATTGCATTGAATCTATAGATTGCTTTTGGTGGGATTGCCATTTTTATCATGTTGATCCTACCTATCCAAGAGCATGAGAGATCTTTTCATTTTCTGATATCTTCTTCAATGTCTTTCTTCAAAAACTTATTACACTTTTTGTACAGTTTTTTTTTTCACTTTTTTGTTTAATGTTATGATGGTGGAAACTCTGTTAACCAATCACCTTTAAGAAGTGGAGCCTATTCAAGGCATGGCTACCTGGAGCCCAGGAAGAGAACTGGGATGGACCAGGTGTGTGCACTCTCTGGGTGACTCCAGCTGCACACAGAGGAACTCAGACTTCCCATTCTTGTGGCGTGAATTTCCCCTTATAACAATTAAAAATATAATTGTTTAATCTTTAAGCTGGCCTGATTATTTCCTGAATCACGCTAGTTTTTACAGTGTTACCCACAGATATTTTATGTTATTTGTAGCTATTTTGAAAGATGATGTTTCTCTGATTTCTTTCTCATCTTCTTTATCATTTGTATATAGGAGGGCTACCGATTTTTTTTTTTGAGTTGATCTTGTATCTTGCCACATTACTGAAGATATTTATCAGCAGTAGGAGTTACCTTGTGGAGTTTTGGGGGACATATAGTATAGTATCATATCATCTGTAAATAGTGAAAGTTTGACTTCTTCTTTTCCAATTTGGATCCATTTGATCTCCTTTTGCTGTCTTATTGCTACAGCAAGAACTTCAAGAACTATATTGAATAGATATGGAGAAAGTGGACATCCTTGTCTTTTTCCTGATTTTAGTGAAAGTGCTTTGTGTTTCTCTCCATTTTATTTGATGTTGGCTGTCAGCTTGATGAATATTACTTTTCTTAAGTTTAGATATGTTTCTTGTATTCCTGATCTCTCCAAGACCTTTATCATAAAGGGATGTTGGATTTTGTCAAATGCTTTTTCAGCACCTAATGTGATGATCATATGGTTTTTCTCTTTCAGTTTATTTTTATGGTGGATTACACTGATAGATTTTTATATGTTGAACCATACCTGCATCTCTGGGATGAAGCCAACTTCATCATGGTGGATAATTTTTTTGATGTGTTCTTGGATTCAGCTTGCCAGTATTGTATTGAGTATTTTTGCATCTATGTTCATGGGGGAGATTGGTCTCTAATTCTTTTTCTTAGTTGAGACTTTGTGTGATTTTGGTATTAGGGTGACTTTGGCCTCATATAGAAATAGTCTGGCAGTGTTTCTTCTGTTTATATTACATGGAACACTTCAAGGAGTATATGTCATAACTCTTCTTTGAAGGTCTGGTAGAATTCTGCACTGAAACCATCCAGTCTTGGTTTTTTTTTTTCTTTTATTTTTTCTTTTTGGTGAGAGGCTTATGACAGCTTCTATTTCCTTGCAGTTTATAGGTCTATTTAAATTGTTCACCTGGTCTTGATTTGATTTTGGCATGTGGTACCTACCCAGAAAATTGTTCATTTCTTTTACATTCTCCAATTTTGTAAAGTACAAGTTTTTGTACTATGACCTAATGATTCTCTGGATTTCCTCAGTGTCTTTTATCATGTATCCCTTTTAATTTCTAATTTTGCTAATTTGGATGCCTTTTTTTGCTAATTTGGATGCCTCTATGCCTTTTGATTAGTTTGGATAAGAGTTTGTCTATCTTGTTGATTTTCTCAAAGAATCTGCTATTTGTTTCATTGATTTTTGTATTGCCTTCTTTGTTTCTATTTTATTGATTTCAGTCCTCAATATGATTATTCCTTGTTGTGTACTCCTCCTGGATGAGTCTACTTCATTTTATTCTAGAGCTTTCAGATGTGCTGTTAAGTCACTAGTGTGAGCTTTCTCCACATTCTTTATGTAGGCAGTTAGTGCTATGAACTTTCCTCTTAATACCACTTTCATATTGTCCCACAGGATTGAGTATGTTGTGCCTTCATTTTCATTAAATTCTAGGAAGTCTTTAATTTCTTTCTGTCTTTCTTCCTTTGCCCCAAGGATGATTCAAATAAGCACTGTTCTATTTCCATGAGTTCTCAGGCTTTCTTCAATTTGTATTGTTGTTAAATTCTAACTTTAAACCATAGTTATCTGATTAAGATACAGAAGTTATTCCTATTTTTTGTATCTGTTAAGGTTTGCTTTGTTACCTAACATGTGGTCAATTTTAGAGATGCTTCCATGAGGTGCTGAAAAGAAGGTATATTCTTTTGTGTTTGAGTGGAATGTTCTGTTGATGTCTGTTAAGTCCATTTGAGTCATGACATCCATTAGTTTTCTTATTTCTCTGTTAAGTTTCTGTCTGGTTGACCTGTCCATTGTGGAGAGTGGTGTATTGAAATCTCTTACTATTAGTGTGTGGGGTTTGATGTGCAATTTACACTTTAGTAATGTTTCTTGTACATATGTGGGTGCTCTTGTATTTGGTGCATAGATGTTCAGGCTTCAGACTTTATCTTGATGGATTGTTCCTATTATGAGTATAATGTGCCCTTCTCTGTCTCTTCTCATTTCTTTTAATTTGAAGTGTAATTTTTTTAGATATTAGGATAGTGCCTCCTGCTTGTTTCCTAGGTCCATTTGATTGGAAATTCTTTTACCAACCCTTTACTCTGAGGTAATATCTGTCATTTAGGTTGAGATGTCTTTCTTATATACAGCAAAAGGATGGATCCTGCTTTCATATCCATTCTCTTAGCCTGTGCCTTTTTATGGGTGAATTGAGTCCATTGATATTAAGACATATTGATGACCAGTGGCTGTTAATGCCTGTTAGGATTTGGTTGTGGTGTTCATTTGTTTCCCTTCTTTGGGGTTTGCTGGCATGAAGTTATCTGTTGACTGTGGGTTAAAGTTTTCTTTCTAGTACTTTCTGTAGGGCTGGATTTATGGATAAATATTGCTTAAATCTGATTTTGTCATGAAATATCTAGTTTTCTCCATCGAAGGTGATTGAAAGCTTTGCTGGATATAGTAGTCTAGGATTACATCTGTGGTATCTTAGTGTCTGCAGCACATCTGTCCAAGACCTTCTGCCTTTCATGGTTTCCATTGTGAATTGAAGTGTAATTCTGATAGGTCTTCCCTTATATGTTACTTGACCTTTGCAGCTCTTAATATCCTTTCTTTATTCTGTATGTTTTGTGATTTGATTATTGTATGGCAAGGGGACTTTTTTTGGTCCAGTCTATTTGGTATTCTATAAGCTTCTTTTACATTAATAGGGATATCCTTCTTTCTGCTAGGAAAGTTTTCTTTTTTTCTATCCCTATTATTCTTAGGTTTGGTCTTTTCATGGTGTCCCAGATTTCCTAGATGTTTTATGTTAAAAATTTTTTGGATTTAATATTTTCTTTTACCTATGAATTTATTTCCTCTGTAGTATCTTCAACGCCTGAGATTCTCTCTTCCATCTCTTATAATCTGTTGGGTATGCTTGCCTCTGTAGTTTCTGTTTGTTTTCCCAGATTTCCCATACCCAGATTTCCCTTGGTTTGTGTTTTCTTTATTGCCTCTATTTCAGTCTTTGTGTCTTGAACTGTTTGCTTCACCTGTTTGATTATTTTTTCCATAGTTTTCTTTGAGAGATTTATTGTTTCTTCCAAATTTTTGTTTGTCTTTTCCTCCGTCTCTTTAAGGGAATTTTTCATTTCTTATTTATTGATTGATTGATTGACTGGCTGGTTGATTGGTTTATCAAGACAGGTTTCTCTGTAGCTTTGGAGCCTTTCCTAGAAACTAGCTCTTGTAGACCAGACAGGCCTTCAAACTCTCAGAGATCCACCTGCCTCTGCCTCCCAAGTGCTGGGATTAAGGGCATGCACCACCACTACCCAGTTCACTTCCACTTTAAAGGTCTTTACCATACTCATAAAGAAATCTTTAAAACCATTTTTCTTTTGTTTCTTCTGGGTTAGGATGATCAAGTCTTCCTGATGTATGATCACTGGATTCTTGTGTTACCATGTTGCTTTTTATGTTGTTTAATGAATTCTTGCATTGGGGCCTACCCATTTCTTCCTCTAATTGGTACTGGCAGTGTCTTTGATTCTTGGTCCAATCCTTGAAATAGCTGTGTCTTTGGGAACTGTTCTTGGTCTGCTCTTTACTGTTGCTGTCTAAGTCTTAGGGAGCCACTGAGGATTCTTTTGTACTGCTCCCTTGGTCTGCTCTCTTGGTCCACTCTGTGCAGTCCAGCCTGTGATTCAGAGTTACTCTTTTGGTCCTCTCTATGCAGTCACAGCCTGTACTTCAAGGTTCTTCTCTTGGTCCTCTCTTTTGGTCCTCTATGTGTAGTTGCAGCTTGTGTTTCTGTGTTCCTCTAAGGTTTCAGGGAGATAGAGAGATAGAAGTGTTTGGGGGCAGAGTGAAACTTGTAGCTTGCAGGGTCTTACCGATGGGGTGGGGGTGTTAAAGCAACCTACCAGTAGGAAGCTTGATTATTGATTGGCTAGAGAAGCTGATGCAGGTGAAGGAGGGTCCCAGGATTCTACCCAGGTACGGAGGGCCTAGAGAGTGTGTTGTTTCAGAGGGTGGGTGATCACTCACCTCATGGTACTATCTGTGAATTTGAAGCATGTATTTCAGAGCTCCTCTGAGGTTGTGGGGCAGGGGGTATAGGAGGGTTTGGGGGCAGAGTGGGACTTATAGCTTATAGGGTCCAATTGATGAAATGGGGGTGTTGCAGAAGCCTACCTGCAGGATGAGGCCATGATGTTAGGAGTCAACCTCTCACTCCTAACATTTCCCTGTAAGTAAAAATTGATTGTCCTTAAAAGTACAGCATCTTTGATTACTTTTGAATATGTTGACAAGGAGAAAAGTAAAAATAAGGTTACTTGGGGAAAGAAATTTTACAATGGTAGACTCAGAAAATAGAGATAATTCAATATGGCACATCCAGAAGAAATTTAATATTCATTAATTGAAAAGTAGCATGTCTCTGGACAGTGATATGAATCATGTCTATTGAGCTTACACCCAAGTCCCAGGCCTAGGATGATGCAAGTTCCATAGACTATCAACTGGACTTTCAAAGAGGTCACCTTGACTTTGGTAGCTCTTTTCCTACTTAAATTCACAGATATTACTCAATATGATTAGGAGATAATTCCCTAGATCAACAGGGAGAATAGGATGATTTCACTTTGCTGTACACTGACAACCAGTGTTTCAAATCTGTGCTGCACAAGTTACAGACCCTATACACTGAACAAACTGTTCCACTGTACAAAGACTTGGTTTCCTTATCTTTGAGGAAACTGCAATAGTCTATGGTAAGTAGGAGAAAAGGGACCAAACTGTAATGAGCAATGCTATGTCAATCCAGCTGTTCTTATCATTACTAGACAAAGAGCCCTTGACCTCAATAACTTAAAACCTAATCAGAGAGATAAATCCCTATTTGAAGCTAAAACTCATGGAAATCTATATTGTGAATCCAACTTCTCTGTTCCTTGAGTGAATTCAAATTGCAGTTTCTTCAACAAGTTTTTATTGTCTATAATATATCAGATAACATGTCCAGTATTGGGGGAATAAAATGGCACATAGGAAGGACACTATTAGTCTCCTTATAGACCTTATGAACTGAGAGGTACAAACCTGCAGGTGCAAATGCAAACAAAGCCCATTCAGTCACCTCCTATCTCTTTTGACTACTTGTAATCAGATTAGTTGTTTGATCTCCTAATCTGAGAAGGCATGTGAATTGGTAACAAATAGGCATACATCTGGCTTTATTTCAGAGTGGGATACATAAAGCAAAAGAAAGACAACAATTCCCCATTCATGAAAGGAACTGGTTCAAGTAGAGCAAGGAAGGAAACAAAGCCTGGGGACAAGAGATTCTCAGCACAAAAATTTTCATGAACAAAAATAATCAAGTTTAGAAGAATGGGTACCTAACTACCTTTAGACTGTGTGGGGCTGGTTTGAAGCTAAGGAGGGGTCAGAGCATGCCTAAAATCCCCAGATTTTCTCATCCTGAGAGCTGCAAGAGTTTGACTGCTCCATGGTATGCTCAGGTACTAGCAGACTCCAGCAGCTAGGCTTCTCCCAATTAGGTAGTGCCCATGCACATAACACCTAATAAGCTCATGTCTCCAAGGCTACAGGACCTGGTTACTGCTAACCTGGCCACAGAAACATCCCAGACTGGACTTCTTTTCTTTTCCATGGGACCTTATAAGGTTACTTCTTCTGGCCCCTTTTGCCTCTGAGTATGCAAATGAAGTGCTCTTGATGCTCTTGTCTCAACCAATGGTATACCTCCACATTGACCCAGCTGGCCATACTTCCTAGGGTGAAATTCTCCTTTGCCTCCTCCAAATAGACTAGCTGGTCCTCTGACATAGTCTTCCAGGTGTTCTTTCCCATCATACTCACCACTGGTCAGGATCTGCCCTTGGTCCCAACGATGCTTGTCTCCTTTTATCCTACATGACTAGTCCAACCATGTCCTGACAAAATGACTAGAGTCCAGCAGCACTGTAGTTTTAGAGAGCAGGATCTTTAAATGAAATTTGGAGCCAACGTGGTATCTCTGGAGCTGAGAGATATATGTTTAAGTCATGAAGGAGGAACCTTTACAAAGGGATTTTTACCTTTCTTCATGAGAAGAGGGGAGATTATTGTGGAAGTTGAGCATTATTTTTGCTTTCAAGCTTAAGCCCACTTGCCTTCCCAACTTCTGACATGTTTATGAGTAGTATAAGACTCTTCTCAGGAACATCTACCAGCTTTTAGAATTTCCAGCCTCCAGAACTGTGAACCTCTTCTTTATAAGTTCCCCAGCCTCAAGTATTGTTATAACAACAGAAAAGAGACTAAGGCTCTGGGTGGATAATTGTCAACTCAACTTGTTTTAAAATGACCTAGGAGATTAGTGAGTCATGCCTCTCTGTGTTGGTGAGAGTACTTCCAGAGAGGATTAACAAGAGTGATGACCCACCTTGAAGTAGGTAGCACCATCCTAAAGACTTGTACCCCAAAATAATAAAAGATGAAAGAGAGAAAGACAGCTAAGTGCCAACATTTCCTTCACTCTGTGCTCTCTTTATCATGAAGGGAGTTACCCCACCAAATCTTCCCCACAACCATGGGCTGTCCCTGCTGATACTTCCTCACTTCAGTTGTCTACATCAGTGCTTGAGGATAGTGACTAAATGTAATTGATGCAGACACAAAGCAAAGCCTTGGGCATGCATGTTCTTGCACATTTTTAAAATCAGATCTGTAGCTCTTCTTTCCTCCTTGCCTGTCCTTTTTCTTGCCATCAAATTAAAGTGAAGAGTGACATCTATTCTGCAATCCAATTCTGATTTGTTTACACTTCATCACCTTTTGAACAGTCTTTACTCCATTATACATAGGGAATTCTGCTAAATTTTGTAAAATTAAATCCCTTCCTCAGACAAAGATGTCTCTCTAAAATGTTTACCTCCAAGTTTCTGTGTTCTTCCCTTAGGCTACTGCTTCCTCTCATTTCCAATCATATTCAGTAGACCTGCCAAAATTCTCATTTATCCTGTTGCTTTGCTAAACACACATACACACACACAGACACACACACACACACACACACACACACACACGTTGATTGCTTTCATAATACTGGGGATGCTGAAGAGTAATAGAAACTATCTTTTTCCAGCTTTGAGGGATATAGTCAAACATGGCCCTAGCCAAGAGTCATTGCTTAATAATTATGTGCTCAATTCATGATCTTAAAATCCAACACTTAGTAATAATAACTGATTTTCATTATATCTATCAAGTACTGAAAACTGTCATTAGATTCTTCCCTAGATACTTAGTGGTCATATTTATTTGACCCACTTTCTAAATAGCGATTGAGAAAACATCTATGCTTTGTCCAAATCCACACTCAAAAAATGGCACCCAGCTGAGCTTTGATAGAAAAATTGACCTCAAAACACATCTGTAGACTGAACATTAGAGTAAATACATGAATGTCTGTGCATAAAGAAGAGTAAGCAAAAATGAATGTTCTAAATGTTACAGTGAAGACACAAGCATCTCATGCTCAGGAGTATTATAAATTACATAGCACTGGTGATCTACAGGTGCCCAGAGCCTTAGACCCAAGCTCCAGCTAATTTTAGTCTCCAAAGCATAGCTTGGCAGGTAGAGAAGAGGACTAGGGTTAGGGTAGGAAACAGGAAGAGAAGGGAAGGAAACTGACAGCCTCCCTCTGATCTATTCATCTCTTCTTTGACTTAACATCACTTTCCTTCCAACTCAAAAACAAAACAGAGACCTCTTATTCCCTTCTTCTGTTCTTCAAAACACTCAAATTCCTTCCTGCAGGCTCATAAAACCATTAAATATCCACAGGAGCAGAAAGAACAAGAGGTTCTGTAGACTTCAAGTCACAAGCTTGGGAGTTCTGGGACAGCTGCTTCAAAGAAAAGACTTGACCTGTCATCTCAGTAATTACACCATCTTAAATCAATCCCTCAGTTCCTCCAGCCTGCCTTAGTGTCTCGGATGTCCAGCCTCATGCTCATTGGCAAAGTTTACTTGGGACTGGGTTTTATCTGAATGACTCAGTTGTGTGAGGACCTAGAATTTTTCTCCCACAGATAGGTTTCACCTGTGCTTTCAGGCTCAGGTTGAAAGAGTCTTAAAACCTTTGTCCTAAGCACACTGTGGAGTACATTCTCACTCAGGGCATCATTGGGCTGAAAGCAGATGGCTCAGGTCAGGTTAAAATGGAGATATAGTCCCTTCCTCAAGACCTTCTTAGATGTCTGTGATCTCAAGTTCTCACACCTGATACCCTCTTATTCTCAAAATGTGCTTCCATGGACTTTTTTCCCAAGCCTTTCCAACCAATCCAATGAATATCAGGAACAATTTTAGGCTTCTAGTAGATAAGAGCAGGCAATGAATTTTGGAAGAGACACAGAGTGATAGAAATAGAAAATCCGTGGAGCTAGAGAGATGGCTCAGTGGTTAGGAGCACTGACTGTTAGTCCAGAGGACCCAGGTTTGATTCCTCATGCCCACATAATAATTCATAGCCATAATTCCAGTTCCAGGGTATCCAACACTCTTTCCTGGCCTCTGCTGATATCAGGTACACACATTGAATGTAGATATGTACACACAAGGAAAAATATTCATATATATATAAAGAAAAAGAAAATGTGATACCCAAGCATGTGCAAAATGTCAATGTCTTTTTGCAAATTCTTAACCTCCAATAGAAACCATATATAATGAAGGTGATCACCATGTGTCAACTGGAAACAGAAAAGAAACTCAAATTGCTTCTAAGTACTGTTTCTGACTGGGTGGCAGGTTGAGTAAAGGTGTAATCAAAACCACCATGGGTCACTGAGACAAGTGAAGCTTCTCTTCTGCTTCAGCTCTGTGATCTGTGCTGATTCTTGGTAGTTGTGGAGGATGATCTTTGGGTGTGTGCTCTCTCAGATCTCAGACTCTTTAGTCATCAGTAGGGCACAACTCCACATCTTACAGCAAAACTCTCACTTTCAACATTTTCAGCAACAATAAATAAGCATCAAACAAAGTTAAAATAACAAAACAAGGAGTCTTGGTCCATTCAGGTCCTGGTTCAAGTTAGAGGCACTGGATACATTTTTTAAACAATCTTTTTAAATGAAAAAGCATTGGAAGTAAATAGTAGGGGTGAGTGGAAATTCATGACTGACCTTAACAGACATTATTACCAGAATTTTCCTTAAGGAGAACATAGGTAAAGAGTGGGACTATGAAGCATGGATGTCAGCAGGAGTTCCAGCAGCAAAGAAAAAGGAAAGTAATTCTGGTAAGATCAAAGAGAAGAAGAGAGGAGAGGAGAGGGAAGGGGATGAGAGGAGAGGGGGAAGGAAAGGAGACTAGGAAACACTTTTACTCTGGGAAAGAAAAGAGATAAAGGATGGCTAGAGAATAAAGACATAGAGAAAGGATGAAGGAGGATATGGGAAGGAACCATGCTGTGGCATGCTGGAGGAATCCCTGGTGGTGCTGAAGTTGAAAATACCTTTGCAATATTTTAATTGGCATAATATTTGTACAAATTTGTACAAATTATAGTACAATTATAATTGTACTAAAATTATAATTATAGTATAATAATTCAATACATGTGTCTCACATATGATGATCAAATCAGGCCAGCATCTCTCAATTTTCAAGCATTTGTTGCTTCTATGTGTAATACATTCAAGCCTTACAAGGTATTTCAAAATACACACTAAATTATTATAGACTGTATATTTCTAACTGAGTTATAGAGACCCCAAACTAATTCCTCCAATCTTAATGTACTCTCAGAAACAAAGCTGGCAGACATGTAATTTGAAGTGCCGTGTCTTAGACATCAACTCTGATAAACTACTTTCTCACATCTGTGCTTCTCAGTAATGTCAGCTCACACAAACACAGCTTCACATGAGCCAACTGTGTCTAAGTGTTTATACAGTTTAGGTTGTGTTTTCCATCTAGGTTGATCATGCGTGGAATTGAGACAATGTGAGATAACAGGGTATAAAAGTAAAACTGAGAGCCAAAGCCTTCAATAAGAACTGGAAGCAAGTGAGAATCATTAAGAGCATGACACAGAAATTTCAAGAGGCTAGCATGGAGTCAAAAACATCTCATTTAGAAAAGAAGTGGGGAAGAGCTCGCTTGGCACATGGACATGTGAATTAAACACTTGTAGGAATGTTTCTGCTCTCATGCCTTGTAGCTTCATAAGTGCATGCTATAAATGAAAAGGTTTCAGGGGAAGAACAGGGCTGTGGAAAACCACTGAACACTGTAATCAGATCACCCAAGACCAGTAATAGCCTGAATAGAAATAGTAATAGGGTGAAATTTCCAACATCAATCGCATCTAGTTCACAGCTAATCTGCAACAATTTCATATCTCACTTGGCTTTTAGGTATTCTTTAATGATCACTCACATAAGAATTAAAACTATGACTCATGGTGTATTATTCTTTCTGACCTGATAGAAAAAAAAGTGTCTTCACAGATTCTATACAAGTGTCATGTGCCTTGAAGCTTTCAAATTAGACAGTCTATATGATAAAGAAAAGCATTCAGTCTTTTGTTTTGAAATCTCTAGTTCTGGGAAAATTCAATCATGGTTACATCAGAGCAATAATGTGCTAGGGAGAATTGCAAAGATTGACCTGAGATGAATTATGGATTACACAGACATTATAGGAATATCCTATAACATAATATGTGTTTATGAACAGTGTTGCTACAAAACAGACTACACTGCTTCTCTCCATCCTTCTTTGCCTTTTAAAAAGGGAAGGAAGAGTTTTGGGGCCTCTTTGAACTCAAAAAATATTCTACTTAGAGCCATGTTTTCCCCAGCATCTTTGATGACAGAGCTGAGGTAGACTTGGGCACTCTTAAGGTTTGAATGTGAAATATCCTCCACAGGCTCATATGTTTGAAAACTTTATCCCAAGCTAATGGAACCATTTTGGCAGGTTGCGGGACCTTTGTAACATATGACCTAACTAACTGAAATGGGATAGTGGGCAGTTACTCCTGTATCTGCCTCTAGTTTCACCTGTAATCTCCATCAAGATATAGCAAGCCAATCCACAAGTTCCCACAATGAGGTTGACTCATCTTGGGCTTTATTTTCATGTGTTAATTTTACCTAGACACATATGTGTGAGAGAGCAGTTGGATAGAATTAATACCTCAGGTACTTAAGCCACCATGTCTTCCTCACCATGGAGGATCCTTTAAGGTCTAGAATTGTGAGTCGACATATGCCTTTCCTCCCTTAACTGTTTTCTGTAAAGTATTTTGTCAAAGAGTTCAGAATAGTAACTAATAAAGAAGATAAATTCCAAATAGTGTGACTTTTGTGATAGACCTAACTGGTGGCACATAGGCTTGAGGTGCTCGAGAAGGTTTTGAAGATATAGGCTATTCAAGTGCTATAAGCAGATATTAATGGATATTTTGATGAGAATTGAAAAACCCAGAATGCTGATAGAAACCTGGAGAGTAAAGGTTATGCACATAATGATTCAGAGGTAAATTGTGACCTACTGGCAATTAGACTGGATGCCACTCCTGTTATACTCCAGAAAAGAATCTGGCTATAGAAATTAGAAAAATTGATAAAGAAAATGTAGTACATTTATACAATGAAGTATCACTTGGCTCTTTTTAAAAAATGGCATCATGAAATATGCAGGCAAATAGATATAACTAGAAAAAAATTATCCTGAGTGAGATAACCCAGACCCAGGAAGATAAATACAGTATGTATTTGTTTATATCTGGATATTAGCCATTGAATAAATTATAACAAATTTAGAATTCATAGACCCAGATAATTTAGACATAGAGGCAGGGACTTAGGGAGAACACATGGATCTCCCTGGGTGGTGCATAGAAGAGATATCATGGGTCGACTGGATCTGGAAAGTGGAACCAGGAGGAATGAGAATGAGAGGATCAGATGGGAAGGGAGAGGGGAGATGGGAGTAAGGGAGGGAATGAGGTAAGAGACAACTAGAATTGAAGAGCATTTGAATGGTGATAGTGCAGAAGGAACTTCCTATAAAATATAAAAGGTGATCCTAAAGAAGCCAGCAAACAATGCAGGAGATGGAGCCTCTACTAACCATCTCTTGTCACCAAATTAAGCTTCCAATTCCAGGACTGGGTTTTACAAAATAGGGCTGTTGCCCAAAAGGGACCCACGAAACTCTCCAGACAACCCAGGCTACTGCCAAGACTATAGGTTTCTCTCCACAAACTGACACCAAGGCCCCATTGCTGAAAACAACACCCATACAAGTTATTGAACATGGAGAGGTCAAGATGGAGCCTACACAGAACCTGAAGCCCCATGTTCTAGTACCTATAACAAGAAAATTTGCAGGCTACCAAAAGAGAAAAGTAAACACCAAGTCAAACAAAATATGCCATGGCAAAAATCTTGTGGGAATAATGCACCAATGTCTTATTTAACTTGAGGCACACTCCATGAAACAGAACTCAGACCTGACACTTCTTGGATGACCTAGAGCTAGAGTCTAGATAACCCAGAGAACTGGGGTAAAACCAAATACTACTGGGAAAAAAAGTAAAAATAAAAATGATTCTGAATGCTATTCTTCTGTACTCATAGATCAGTGCCTTATTCAGCCATCATCAGAGAGTCTTCTTCTTGCTGCAGATGAGAACAAATTGAGACCCATAGCCAGATCTTACTCAGAGAGAGAGATCTTGGAACACCTAGCTCTAAGTGAGATGTCTCCATTGAATACATCCCCTCAGTGAACAGGGAATTCCATAGAAGAGGAAGAAGATAGAGTGGGAGAGACAGGAGGTACAGAGGACACCAGGAGAAAAAAGCCTCTAAACAAAGGTCATGTGAACTCACAGAGACTAAAGTAGCATGCACAGGCCTACATGAGTCTGCAGAAAGTCCTCTGGATATATACTGGAGCTTTCAGTTTAGTACTTTAGTACTCTGATGGGATTGCTGAGTGTGTGGATGAGTGGGTCTTTGATTTTTATGCCTTCTCATGGGGCTCTTTATCTTTTCTGATGGCTTGCCTTGTCCAACTTTGATATGGTGGATTTTGTTCTATCTTATTATCGTTTATTTTGTTATGTTTCGTTCTTATCTCCTAGAAGCCTGTTCTTTTCTCATAAGAGACAGAAAGAGAGAGGTTCTGGATGTGAGAGGAGGTAGGGAGGAACTGGAAGGAAAAGAGGGTTGGGAAATTGTATTCATATTATATTGTATAAAAAATTCTCTGTTTAATAAAGAAATTAATCCCAAAATATAAAAAAATAAAAAGGAAGGAGGGCAGGGGGGAGAGAAGAAAAGGAAAAAGGAAGGATCTGGCTAAATTCTTCCTGTGTCCTAAAAAATTGAGTGAGACCAAACTTGAAGTTAATGGGCTACCTAATTTTGTGGAGGAAGTTTCACTGCAAGGTAGCATTTAAACTACAGCATGGTTGCTACCCTCTGCTTTTAACCAGGATTATAATTAGAATCTAAAGCAGTGGACTCAGTGCCTTGAAAATTTTTCTAAACAGCAAATGAGATCCATGATTGGTAGAGAGCTAAGCAGTGAATAGGAGAAAATTTTGTCCATTGAACTTCTAAGAGTGACATGGAAATCCCATGAAAGAGAAAACATCTTACACTTTGCATAGAAAATTCTGTGTTCAAACCCTGCTTTACATATAAGATTTTATAGTAGTACTCAATCTTATCTAATTAGTAATAAAACTCCTAGGCTTTGGGGGTAACCAACAACTGTCTAATTGTATTTAAGACCTGCTCAAAAGCAGGGCATCTGAAAACCTAGCTATCTATAGCTAGAGAAGTTATGAACTCTAGAGGAGAACCCATTACTGATATTTTCCTAAACCAGAATAATTTCTAACTGATTTCTAAAGACTTATATTTATACATACACATTAAGTGTAGCTTTTATTCTTGTAAAAGAAGCTTCTTTTTTTTTGCAGCAGTTGGAGACTATTACCAAAAGACACAACTGGTCAAAATACAAAGGATAAATGGCTATAGGATGTTCAATCCCAATTGATATATCTATAATGCATCTCTACACTTAAGGCTCAGGGAAAGTTGTAGAAGAGGTGGTGATAAGATTGTAAGACCTAGAGAACCAGAACACCTGTTGTGAGATAGTGTTTTCCAGACTTGACAGGAAGTTGTACCAATGAACTTTCAACTATAGTAACCTAACCAACACCTGTATCATTATAGCAACAATTCACTGGTCAAAATGAGTAAGGGGCATTTCAGAAAAAGCACATTTAGATGAAGAGATACAGTCAATCAATGGCTGATAATAGAGGGAGAATGAGGTCAAATAGGTAGGCAAATCCAAAATGGCAAGCCTTAAACACCTGCACATTTAAGCAACACTAAATGTACTATAGTGGATGTGTGTACATATGTATGCATGTATGTATGTGTGTGATAATTAAAGAAGTGATAATGAATTTTAGAGGGAATTGGTGGGAAGAATAGAGAAGTTAGAGAGGAAGAAGGAAAAGTGACAATGGGTGCTGAAACATTATTTGAGAAAATTTGCACTGTTGAATGTATTAATCAGACTTGGTCAAAGGGGTATGACAGATTGACTGATAGAATGTCTCTCCAGGAAGGTACTATGCATGCTATGAAGATTATGTCCAAGAATGAGACATTATCTCTACTGGACAGACTTAATACCTTGGAATCTTCAATGAGGGCATTAGAGCAGAACATTGGACAGGAGACCCAGACATTACAAAAGGCAGTGGTAAACAGATTTGAAAAGATTGAGGAAATTATCAAATTTGATGACCAGGAATAAAAGGTACAAAGGCAAAATTTAACCTCATTGGTAAGTAAAAAATCTCTGGGATAGCTTCCCCAGAGTTCTGCCTGCCTTTCCAGTAATAATATCAGAAAAAGCATCTGACTCCAAGTACCCTAAAGTTGTCAAGGAATATACATGGGAGCCCATACGTATGACTGATCTAAAAGAAATTAAACAAGCAATTGTAGCTTATAGAATACATTCACCCTTTCTTAGGGAAATGGTCAAAACATGGGCTTTGAGTAGCAAAGCCACACCTCAAGACTGGGCTCAGGTAATCTCAGCAGTCCTAGAATATGGATCACAATTACTTTGGATATGCTCTTTTAAAGAGAAAGTGAGACTTTTAGAGCAAAAAGAAAAAGCAAATGAACTTACAATTTCCCTAGATCAAATTCTAGGTCAAGGACTTTACTCTGATCCTCAGGATTAAGCTCTTTATGATGATCACACTTTGTCGCTATGTAGCACAGCATCTTTAAAGGCATCAGACAGGATTCAGGAACTAAGAAAGAGAGTTGAATCATATCTTAGGGTTAAACATGGTCAGAATCTTTTAGTGACTTTTTGAAAAGACTAACTAGGGCTGTACATATAGGGGTAACTGACCCAGAAGCTAGATGTATAATAATTGAATATTTGGCTTATGAGAATGCTAACATAAAGTGCAAAAGGATCCTTGGGCCTTTAAAGATCAGATCAGCACCAATGGATGAATGGGTCTTGCATACAATGAATGTTGAGACACTTGACTATGGTACTATGGCAGTATCCAATGGTAAGAGAAGACATCAAAATACCAAATGTTTTAATTGTGGTAGAATGGGACATCTGAGAAGGGATTGTAAACAGTGGATTCCTAGGAATAATGCTTCCTCTGGATATGGCAGAAATAGAAGAACTCAGACTTTAGGTATATGTAGGAGGTGTGGCAATGGCCAACATTGGACCAATGAATATAGGTCAACGAAAGATAGACAAGGCAACCTGATACCATTGGGAAATGCTGTCGGGGGCCTCTCACAGGCCCCCATGGTGAGTGTGGTCCAGTCATTCCCAGTTACTGTAGAGAACGTGTCTCACTGGGAAAATTAAAAAATCCAATGCCTGCTGTAAAAAGCAATAGTGGTCTGAATGATGAATTAAATGTGGAGGATGAGTCAAAAACTCCAGTAGGACAGAGGAAATGTATATTTTGGCAGACTTCTATAAATGATCAAAGACCAAAGCTAAGAGTTTCTATAAATGGCATTTTTATTGAAGGCTTATTAGACATGGGTGTGGATGTAAGTATCATTATTCCAGAATGGTGACAGATCTTAGAGCTATCAAAAAGGTTATTCAACCTGGGGGCCCTCTACAATCTGAAATTCCTCTGCCTTCTCTGTTACAAAAGGGATGGCCTCTAATAGTTATTGATTTAAAGTTTCTTCACTATACCTATACAAGAAAAGGATAGAGAAAAGTTTACCTTCACAGTGCCTACTTATAATAATTCTCAGCCTACTAGAAGATATTAATGGACCATCCCCCCACAGAGGATGCTCAATAGCCCCACCCTGTGCCAGTACTTTGTCAGTGAGCCGTTGGAAATAATATGTAAGAAATTTCCTAAGTCTATAATCTACCCATTATTATTTTGTTATCTGATTCAAATACAGATAGTTTAGAAAGGATGTTTGAAGAAGTAAAGAAAGTCTAGCCTAAGGGATTATAAATTGCTCCTGAAAAGATTCAAAGAGGAGATTCTGTTAATTACCTAGGTTACAGAATAGGTTTACAGAAAATTAGAACATGAAAGGCACAAATTAGGAGAGACCAGTTGCGGACTCTTAATGACTTTAAAAGATTATTGGGAGACATTTCCAGTCTATGGCAAGGTATTGGGATAACACCTGATCTAATAATTCATTTAAACAAACCATAGATGATCATAAAGACTTGAATAATTCCAGAGAATTAACAGCTGAAGTGGAAAAGGAATTGATGATTGTTGAGGAGAAATTACAGGAGGCACATGTGGATAGGGTGAATCCAAATCTTAATTGTATACTAGTCATATTGCCTTCCAGAATCTCTTCTATAGAAAATTTAAAGCAGATGGATGATGTTATCTGAGAATGGATCTTTTTACCATATAAACCAAGTAAAAAATTAAAAACTTAAGTGGAAAAGCCTCTGAATTAATTATAAAAAGTAAATTTATCCTTCATCAATTAGCAGGTATAGAACCAGCAGAGATTATAGTGCCTTTTACTGCTGAAGAAATAAAAAAAAGTTATGGGAAGACAATGAACAATGGCAAAGGGCTTGTGCTAAATTTTTTGGGAGAAATTAATAGCAATTATCCCTGAAAGTTATAGACTTAAGTTTATAAAGAGAACTTCTTGGATTCTTCCCCAAATTGTATGTGATTCACCAATAACTGGAGCTTGTACATTTTATACTGATGGAAATAAATCAGGGATGGCAGGTTACAAATCAGAAGAATTAAGTAAGGTAAAACAAAGCCCCTGTAATTCCATCCAGAAGGTAGAATTATATGCTATTCTTATGGTACTAAGGGATTTTAAAGAACCTCTCAATATAGTTACTGATTTACAATATGCAGAAAGAGATGTCTTAAATATTGAAACTGCTGAATTTATAACAGATGATATAGAATTGACGTCATTGTTTATGCAGGTGAAAGACATAATCAGGAATGGGCTTTGTCCTATATACATAATACACATCCGATACCATATGGGTCTGCCAGGTCCTCTAGCACAAGGTAAAGCAGAAATTGATCAATTATTGATTGGAAGTGTGCTGCCTGCCTCTGAATTTAATAAAAACATCATGTCAATAGCAAAGGTTTAAAGAAAGAGTTTTTTATTACATGGCAACAAGCTAAGGAGATTATAAAGAGGTGTCCTACTTGCTCTTTCTATAATCAAACACCATTGCCTGCAGGGAGTAACCCTAAGGATACTTAAAGGAATGAAATCTGGCAGATGGATGTGTTCCACTTTATGGAATTTGGTAAATTAAAATATGTATACCACACCATAGACATATATTCAGGTTTTCAATGGGAAACTGCCTTGAGCCCAGAAAAGGCACATTTATTATAAGTTATGGCCATCATGAACATTTCTGCACAAATAAAGACAGACAATGGTCCAGCATATGTACCTAAGAAAATGAAAAGGTTTTTTGCTTATTATACTATATAGCACATTATAGGCATAACAAATAATCCTTCAGGTCAGGCAGTTATAGAGAGGTAAAATCATATTATAAAGGATATGATGAACAAACAGAAAGGGATGGAAAATACCCCCAGAAATAGAATGCATAATGCTTTCTTAACCTTAAATTTTCTTAATGCTAATGAGAAGAGAACAACAGCAGCAGAGAGGCATTGGATAATGGAAAAAACTTCTGAATTGAATCAACCAGTATACTTTGAGGATGTGTTTACCTTACAATGGAAACCAGGAGATGTGCTACATTGGGGAAGGGGGTTTCACTCTTGTTTCCACAGGGGAAGAATAATTATGAGTACCATCAAAATTAGTAAAGATTCACTTTGAAAAGGAAAAAGCTATTGAAACAGAGAAATGAGAGCTCATCCACAACAGTGACAACCATAGGGTTGGGGCAGGGATCTGGTCTTATCTTTGCAGGAAAATTGATTTAAGAGACACTGAATGTTTGGATGCTGACAGAAGAAAAAATAACTATCCACTAAGGAGCATCTAGAGAACAGAATATGGTTTATGAATCCAGGTACTGATTACATTCACATTTAGATGCACACACACACTCATATATATATATGAGAGAGAGAGAGAGAGAGAGAGAGAGAGAGAGAGAGAGCGCTAGTTTTGGAGTTGGACAATGCCTCTGTACTTCTCTAAATCCAAGCTTGTTGTTAAAACAAACATTAAGAGTTTCTGTCTCATATCAAGAGCCATCTGGTATGGGACAGAAGGAAGACTTTAGGAAAACTTTTACTATCTCCATGCCTATTTTGTCTATATCATATTCTTCATTGTATTTATGTTTATATGAATGATGTTTAAGTTTTCCATGATGAACAATAGATTTTCCTACAGATCCTTTTCCTGCAGTAACCTTTGAAGTTTCCATGAAGAAAATGGGGCCACACAGCAACAACTCCACTGTGTTGAGATGACATTGTGATGACAGCGCTACTATAAGACTGCTTTTTGTGTGTGTGTGTGGGGGGTACCAACTGCTGAAATGGTGCACCTTCTCATATTCTGGCCAGAACTCCAAATGAAAACTTGGGAAAAAAATACCCTATTGACTGCTCGGAAGTTGTTTGCAACTATACTAAATAGTAATTTTGGAACTTAACCACCACTTAATTTTTGCAGGATCCCATTAAGAGAACATCACCCCGATGACAGCGGGAAGCAATTCTAGAAGACGACAACCCATCCCAAAAAAGTTTGTCCATATGGTTGGGAACACTGTTTAGGGGTTGTTGATTATTTCTTGTACTAGATAGAGGGTTGGGGTGAAAACTATGTTTGTTCCAAAAAAGGGGAGGATAATAATAGTGGATAATAAAGTGAATACTTATGACCTATTATTTATGGATAATTTACATTGGTATAGTTTTTGTATATTGATACAAGTTCAAATATTTTTGTCACTTTGGTTTACATTATTTGTACACCTATACAAAGTTATTTTGTCAGATTGTATATATGTGTATTTCTATCTCAGTTTAGTACATTTTGTATATTGATACAACTTTTAGGGTATATTTTCATATTGCTCCTAACTCTGATCAAGATACTTAAAGATTGTTTACATTTTGAGAATATTGTCCTCATTCATTGCACATTTGTTTACAGATTATTTAATATCCTGACATGAAGTTTTACTCTTTAAGTTATACAGGTGTTAATTATTATAGGTCAGTAGTTGTTCATGTTTGTTGTACAGTCAGATCAATTAGGTTCTTTAGATACATAGAGATTGTATTCTGTCTAGATAGGTAATCTTCAACCATGTCAAGGATCTATGGAACATTGAATTTAAATAATTTAGGGCTCTGTTGACATGAGACATGATTGCTTCTGACAGCACCAATCTATTCCCGAAAGAATGTTGAGCACCAAAGACACTCCACTTGGAGTTTGTTTTCTTCTTGGAAAAACTGGCCTTTGGGCAAGGAAGTGACAATGCTTCGACCACTGACAAGGCACATAGTAACCGGAAATGGATAAGCAGGACTGTCAAATCTTTCCAAGACAGGATAAGATGGTTTTGAAAAATTTACTGCCTCTAAAATTTGTTTGTCAATTAAGTTAGGCCTTAGCCAAAGTTAGTGACTTCAACATTGCAAAACGAGACTTTGGGTGATTGCTCAGTTAGCTAATTGTCTCCATCTTATATTGCTTGCTTTGGAAGCTACTTGATTGTACTTCCTGTCTGCTCAAGTAGTATTATCTCCCTTCTCAGGCCTTCAATGGGGTTGAAGATTAGATAGTCATAACTACTTTACTCTTATGATCTACCCAAGTCATTTCCTGTACAAGACTTAGACTCCATAGGAGAAAATGTTTATTAAAACATTTAGCATATGTTCCTTGATTAATATTGTTTATGCTGGTTGTAATTCTAATTATACTTGATATCTGTTCCTAGTGTATATAGTTTTGTATTGGGTTTGGAACTCTCTTATTTAAACAAAAGGGGGAGGTGCTGTGGGAGCACATTCTGCTCCTTCAGCCAATAGCCTTTAAGATACCAACCCACTTGGGCATGGTCTCTTATACTGTAAAAGCAACGGAAAATGCACACCCGCTCTCTCTTGCTTCCTGGACCCACTTCCGACTGCTAGATTCTGTTCTTGTTCACTCAGAGGACTATTGTCTAGGACAGTGATCTGTAAGTTTTTCCCTTGAATAAATAACCCTTTTATTATCCATAATTCTAAACTGGTGTTGGATTGTTTTGTGACTTACAACATCATTATGTCACCACCATTTGTTGAAAAAGCTTTCTTTTTTCCATTATATAATTTTAACTTCTTTTTCAAAAATCATGTGTTCATAGGTGTGTGGATAAATATCAGGGTCTGTGACCTGATCCCATTGGTCCATCTTTCTATTTTTATACCAATACTCAACTCTTTTCATTACTGTAGCTCTATAATAGAGCGTGATGTCAGTGATGCCTCCAGAAGTTCCTTTATCATAGGGGATTGTTTTGGCTATTCTGAATGTTTTGTTTTTCCCTATGAAGTTGAGTATTATTCTTTCGAGGTCTGCAAAGAATTTGCTGAAATTTTGGTGGGGGTTGCATTGAATCTGTAGATTGCTTTTGATAGGCTTGACATTTTTACTTTGTTGCTTCTTCCTATCTAAGAACATGGGAGAGCTTTCCATTTTCTGGTATCTTCCACAATTTCTTTCTTTAAAGACTTAAAGTTTTTGTTGTACAGAACTTGCACTTCTTTGGTTAGTGTTACCCCAAGATATTTTATGATATTTGTGGCTATTGTAAATGGTGATGTTTCTCTGATTTCTTTCTCAATCCCTTTACCATTTGTTTATGGGAGGGCTGCTGATTTTTTTTAGTTGATCTTGTACCCTGCCACATTACTGAAACTGCTTATAAGCTATAGGAGTTGTCTTATCAAATTTTGGGGGTCACTTGTGTATACTATCACATCATCTGCAAATGGCAAGAGTATGATTTCTTCCTTGTCAATTTGTATCCGCTTAATCTCCATTTGTTGTCTTTTGGCTCTAGGTAGAACTTCAATAACTATGTTCAATAGGTATGGAAAGAGTGGACAGCTTTCTCTTATTCCTAATTTTTGTAGAATCACTTTGAGTGTCTCTCCATTTAATTTGATTGGGCTGTCAGCTTGTTGTATATTGTTCTTATTATGTTTAGATATGTTCCTTTTATCCCTGATCTAAGACCTTTATTTTCTGAGATGAAACCAACTTGATCGTGGTGAATGATTTTCTTTGATGTGTTCTTGGATTCAGTTTGCCAGTATTTTATTGAGTATTTTTCATCAATGTTCATGAGGGAATTTGGTCTGTAATTCTCTTTCTTAGTTGCATCTTTGTGTGGTTTGAGTACTGGGTTACTGTTGCCTCATAAAAAAGAATTTGGCAGTGTTCCTTCTGTTTTCATTTTGTGAAATAATTTGATGAGTGTTGGTATTTGCTCTTCTTTGAAATTCCTGGAGAATTCTGTGCTGAAAGAGTCTGACCCTGGACTTTTTTGGCTGGGAGACTTTTGATGATTACTTCCATTTCCTTAGGGGTTATAGGTTTATGTAAATTGTTCATCTGGTCTTGATTTGATTTTGATATGTAGTATCTATCCAGAAAATTGTCCATTTCCTTTAATTTTTTCAATTTTGTGGAATACAAGTTTTGGAAGTATGATGTGACAATTTTCTAAATTTTCTCTGTATCTGTTCTTCTGTCCTCCTTTTCACTACTAATTTTGTTAATTTGCATATTCTCTCTCTGTTTTTGTTAGTTTGGATAGGGGTTTTTCTATCTATTGATTTTCTCAAAGAACTGACTCTTTGTCTCATTGATTCCTTGGATTGCTTTCTTTGTTTTTATTTTATTAATTTCAGCACTCAATTTTATTATTTCCTGGCATCTATTCCTCCTGGGTGAGTTTGCTTCTTTTTGTTTTAGAGCATTCAGATATGCTGTTAAAAGTCACTTGTGTGAGATTTCTCCAGGCTCTTTATGTAGAAACTTGGTGCTATGAACTTTCCTTTTAGCTCTGCTTTTATAGTGTCCTGTAAGTTTGTGTATGTTGGGCACTCATTTTCATTGAATTCTAGGAAGATTTTAATTTCTTTCTTTATTTTTTCCTTGACCCAGGGGTGATTCAGTTGAGTACTGTTCAATTTACCTGAGCCTACACAGGCTTTCTGCAATTGGTGTTTTTTGTTAAATTCTAAGTTTAAGTCATTGTGATCTGATAAGACACGGGGAATTATTTTATTTTTTTAGAAATTGTTGAGATTTGTTTTGTGACAAAGTATGTGGTCAGTTTTAGAGAAGGTTCTATGAGGTGATGAGAAGAAGGTATATTATTTTGTATTTGGGTGAAATGTTCTATAGATGTCTATTAAGTCCATTTGAGTCATAATATATGTTAGTTCTCTTGTTTGTCTGTCAAGTTTCTTTCTGGCAGACCTGTGCATTGGTGAAAGTGGGGTGTTAAATGTAGGTGGTGACTACTCATTTGGATTTTTGGGGTTTTTTCGAGACAGGGTTTCTCTGTAGCTTTGGAGCCTTTCCTGGAACTAGCTCTTGTAGTTCAAGTTGGCCTCAAACTCACAGAGATCTGCCTGCCTTTACCTCCTTATTGCTGGGATTAAAGGTGTGCACCATCACCTGGCATGGCGACTACTCACTTGTTTCCCTGTCTCTAAGACCCCAAAAATAACTCTGAAACTGTATTAGTTACAGCACTGTTTGGCCAATAGCTTAGGCATATTTTTAGAGAGCACTCACATCATTAGTTAATCCATTTCTATTAATCTGTGCATCACAACAAGTCTGTGGCTTACCAGGTTCTGGCTGACATCTTTCTCATTTATCAGCTACATGGTGCCTCCCTGACTCTGCCTACTTTTTCTCTATATCTTGGTTCAGATTTCTGGCCTAGCTTTACTCTACTAAGCCATTAGCTGAAACAGCTTTTTTAACAACCAATGTTAATGGAACATATTCATAGCATATAGAGGTTAATCTCACATTGTCTCTATTTTTCTGTCCAAATAAAAAGGAAAGTTTTAACTTTAACATAGAAAAAAAACATATAACAAAACAAATATAAAACAGGAATTACACAAAACTCAAGTCCAAATGGATCAAAGACCTCAACATAAAGCCAGCCACACTGAACCTTATAGAAAAGAAAGTGGGAAGTACACTTGAATGCATTGGCACAGGAGACCATTTCCTAAATATAACCACAGCAACACAGATACTAAGAGAAACAATTAATAAATGGGACCTCTTGAAACTGAAAAGCTTCTGTAAAGCAAAGGAAACAGTCAACTAGACAAAATGACAGCCTAGAAAATGGGAAAAGATCTTCACTAACCCCACATCAGACAGAGGTTTGATCTCCAAAATATAGAAAGAGAAATTGGTCATCAAAAGAACACATAATTCAATAAAAAAACAGAGAACTCTCAACAGAGGAATTGAAAATTCCTGAAAGACACTTAAGAAAATGTTCAGCATGTTTAGTCATCAGAGAAATGAAAATCAAAACAACTTTGAGATTCCATCTTACACTTGTAAGAATGGCCAAGAACAAAAACACTGATGCTGGAGAGGTTGTGGGGAAAGGGGAACACTCCTGCATTGCTGGTGGGAATGCAAGCTGGTATAGCCCCTTTGGATGTCAGTGTGGCAATTTCTCAGAAAATTAGGAAACAACCTTCCTCAAGACCCAGTAATACCACTTTGGGGTATATATCCAAAGGATACTCAATCATACCACAAAGACACTTGCTCAACTATGTTCATTGCAGCATTGCTTGTCATAGCCAGAAACTGGAAACAACCAAAATGCCCTTTGAATGAAGAATGGATAAGGATAATGTGGTACACTTACAAAATGGAGTACTACACAGCAGAAAAAAATAACGACATCTTGAAATTTGCAGGCAAATGGATAGAGCTAGAAAATATCATTTGGAGCGAGGTAACCCAGACACAGAAAGACAATTATCAGATATATTCACTCATAAGTGGTTTGTAAACATAAAACAAAGAAAACCAGGCCACAAATCACAATCCCAGAGAACCTGGACAACAATGATGACCTTAAGAGAAACATACATATATCCAATCTACATGGGAAGTAGAAAAAGATATGATCTCCTGAGTAAATTGGGAGCATGGGGACCTTGGGAGGGGGTTGAAGGAAGGGGAGTGGTAGGAAGGGGAGCAGAGAAAAATGTAGATCTTGATAAAAATAAAAAAATAGAAAAGAAAGAAAAAATGTATTAAATATACCCACAAAATAGATCACACAATAATTTATTAACGTTAAATTTTCTTAATGCTAATGAGAAAAAACAATGGCAACAAAGAGATATTGAATAATAATATATGCAGACAAAAAGCACCCTTTGGCTGCTGGATTCCATTTCAGTTGCCCATGCACACAGAGGACTGTGAATCACTACTAAATTCTGTGAGTTTACCCCTATTGCATAAGCCTTTATCCTATTCTATTCTGGGCTAGTTTGGAAATCTTTCATACAGCCAGTTAGTCTCCTACTATTAGAGTGTGTGGTTTGATGTGTAATTTAAGCTTTAATAATTATTCTTTTACATATATGGGAGCTCTTGTATTTGAGGCATAGATGTTCAGAATTGAGACTTCATCTTGACAGATTTTTTGTGTAATGAATATGAAGTGAACTACTCAATCTCTTTTGAATGACTTTAGTTTGAAGTCTATTTTGTTAGATATTAGGATAGCTACATCTGCTTGCTTCTTAGGTTCATTTGATTAGAATATTTTTTCCCAACCCTTCACTCTGAGGTACTGATTGTCTTTAAAGTTTGGGTGTGTTTCTTGTATACAGCAGAGGAATGGATCCTGTTTTCATATCCATTCTGTTAACCTGTGTTTTTTTATATGTGAATTAATTCCATTACTATTAAGAGGTATTAGTCACCAGTGACTGCTTATTCCTGTTATTTTTTGGTGGTAGTGTTTGTATGTTTCCCTTCTTTGCAGTTTGCTAGTTTGAGGTGTGAGGTTACTTGTTGCCTGTGTTTTCATGAGTACAGTTAACATTCTTGGGTTGGAAAGCTTCCTTCTAGAACTTTCTGTAATGTTGGATTTGTGGACAGGTAATTTTTAAGTTTGGTTTTGTCATGGAATGTCTTATTTTCTTCTTCTATGGTGATTGAAAGCATTACTGGGTATAGTAGGCTGAGCATGCATCCATGATTTCTGAGTGTCTGCATCATATCTGACCAGGACCTTCTGGCTTTCAGTGTTTCCCTTGAGAAGTCAGTTGTAATTCTAATGAGTCTGCCTATATATGTTACTAGGCCATTTTCTGTTGCAGTTCTTAATTTTCTTTTTTTTATTCTATATGTTTAGTGTTTTGATTATTATATTGTGATGGGACTTTTTTTCTGGTCTAGTCTATTTGTTATTTTGTAAGCTTCTTGTACCTTCATAGGCATATTCTTCTTTAGGTTGGAAAGTTTTCCTCTATGATTTTGTTGAATATACTTTCTGTGATTTTGAGTTGGAATTCTTCTATTTCTTCTATCCCTATTATTTTTAGATTTGGTCTTTTGTTGGTGTCCCAGATTTCCTGAATGTTTTGTGTTAAAGGTTTGTTGGATTTGCTTTTGTTTGACGATGAATCTATTTCCATTATTGTACCTTCAACCCTGAGATTCTCTCTTCCATCTCTTGAAATCTGTTGGTTATGCTTGCACCTGTAGTTTCTGTTCATTTTCCCAGATTTTCCATTTCCAGAATTCCCTTAGTTTGTGTTTTCTTTATTGTCTCTATTTCAGTTTTCAAGTCTTGAAATGTTTAAGCTGTTTGCTTCACCTGTTTGTTTCCCCCCCCACACCTTGGGTTTCTTTAAGGAATTTATTGATTTCTTTCAACTTTTTGTCTGTCTTTTCCTCCATTTCTTTAAGGGACTTTTTCATTTCCTCTTCTCTATCATCTTCATAAAATGATATTTAAGGCTGTTTTCTTCTGCTTCTGAGGGTTAGAATGTTCAGGTCTTCCTGTTTTAGGACCACTAGTTTCTGGGGATGCCATATTTGTCTTTATGTTGTTGGGTGTGCTCTTTCACTGCTGCCTGTCCATTTCTTCCTCCAGTGAGTACAGTAAGGGCCTATGCCTCAGGGGCTCCCTCTTTCTCCAATTGGTGCAGGTGGGGCCTGTGGGTTAGGTGATCAATCTTCCTCTGGGTGCAGGTGGATCTATACCTCTAGTGGATGCTAATTAGGCTCTGGGGCTCCTCTCCAGGAGCACTCTTGGTGAAGCCTCCAGTGGTTACAGATATGTAGGAGGATGTTACTGGGTCTGTGGATGTAGACAGAAGTTTCTATCCTGCCTGGTCCCACAGCTGTTCAGTCTCAACAAAACACACAAAAGCTTATATTAATTATAAGCACATTGGCCTATTAGCTCAGGATTATTACTAACTAGGTCTTATAACTTAAATTTACAAATAATTATTTTCTATGTTTAGCAATGTGGCTTGGTACCTTACTCAATGAAGTATTGCTTCCTCACTGTCTGAATGGTGAATGAAGACTGAGCCTTTCCTCTTCATAGAATTCTCCTAGTCTGGTTGCCCCACCAGTACTTCCTGTCTGGCTACTGTCCAATCAGTGTTTTATTAAACTAATATGAGTGACAAAGCTTTACAGTGCACAAGAACATTTCCCACAGCATGTGGAGGCTGCTTGGGATATCTGGGGCTTGGTGGGTGGAAGTGGGAGAAATGGATGTTCTTCCTTAGGCAAGGACATAGAAAGCTGGGGTCTCCAAGTGGGAACCCACATGCTTACCTCTCCAAGGGCAGTCTGGGTTAAGGTTCCAGTAGTTACAGATGCAGTCAGGAATGGTAGAGGGTATGGGGAAGCTGCTTTGGGGTCTCCAGGGTTTGGTGGGTGGGGGTGAAGAAGTGAGATGTTTCTCCCTGGGTAAGGGTCTAGGGAGCTGAGCCCTCCAAAAGGGAATCTTGTAGATGGATGCTATAAAGTATAAAGTATACTCAGAATTGAGTATAATAAAGGGTTCTTTATGTATGGATACACTCACAAATCACAGTCCTCTGCACAAGTGGGGAATGGGAACTGAATCCAGAAACTGAGAGAGAGAGAAAGAAAGAAAGAAAGAAAGAAAGATAAAGAGAGAAAGAGGCCATACAAGCTTTATGTCAGCATTTACAGTACAAGAGACAATTCCCAAATGGACTGGTATCTTGTAGGCTATTGGCTGAAGGAGTTCCTACAGAAGAACCTAGATGATTACTCTCCAAGGACAGTCTGGACCAAGGCTCCAGTGGTCACCAAAACAAGCATTTTTGACTTGCCTATTGGAAATTAATAAATATGCATTTCAGTAACTTATGTACTTAGCTATAACATGCTAGATGGGAGGCTGTGTACTTGTCACATACTATATTAAAGTGGTAAATTTAATGAAAATTCCCATTCTTTTTTAACTGAAAATAGATTCTTCTATTATACAATACATCCTGATCCCCTCCCACCACTCCTTTCAACTCCCCCTTCCATCCACTCTTCTTTCTATTATTTCTTAGCTTTGGTTTTGTAGCGTTGGTATAAAATATTTACTTTCCACTTTCCTAATTATTCTTGAAGTTAAAAAATTGTATCAGGACAAAAAAGATGGCTCAGTGATTAATAGCTCTTGTGGCTTTTCTACAGGATGAGGTTTAGTTTCACCTGTAACTCCAGTTCCAAAGGATTCTGTGCCTTCTTCTGACCACCATAGGCAGGAGGCACAAGTGTGTGTGTGTGTGTGTGTGTGTGTGTGTGTGTGTGTGTGTGTGTGTGTGTGTTGCCAATCACATTTTCTGTTCTATAGATTCATGATTTTGTCTTACAATCTGGATACTATCACTTCCCTGATTGTAAATATTGCAAATATCTACTACAATTTTGTGGCTTGTGGTACTTTTTGAAAAGTAGAAATTTGTAAACTTAATTTAGTCAAAATTACTAGGTTTTTTTCTTTATGGGATTCACATAGCCCATCTCAAAAGTACTCTGACCTTTATCTATTCTGTTTTATTCTAATAGTTTCATTCACATGAACCTCAGATTCATCTAGAAATTATTTTTATTACTTATATGTAATACAAAATCCATTACCATTTTTCTCAACCCACAAAAGTTTACACATAATTTTAATGTTTCATTTTACCCAATTTATATTTAATTTGTATAAATGAAATTATTGTCATATATTGAAAAACTGGACTTAAAATAGAAAAATTGAAGTGATAAATATTTGTATAATAAAATTAGAAGTTTTTGTTTTCTGAAAAGATTTTTTTCAAATTAGCAATGTTTTCCTAGATGTCTACATGTGTAAAAGGATCTACTTTAAGTTAAAATTATTTCTGTAAAACTTTACAATGAAACAAGACAGTTTTCCATCATTAGTAAGTATGATAACATCTGTTTTATGGTGTCACAGCATCTCATGTGTGGCTTTGAATGGCCTGAACTCTCTATGTAGACCAGGCTGTTCTAAATCACACAGAGACCTGCCTGCCTCTGTCTCCTGAGTGCTGGGATCAAATGCATGCTTTGTCATCCCATCTCAAGCCATATGTTATAACTGGTTATCATTTCCATTGATTAAAACACTAGCTCCATCAAGTCATAATTTCATACAAGGAAAAGTAAATTCAGCCAGATCTTTTCTGTCACCTCAAAGTATTTGCTTACTTTTTTATTCAAAGCCAAATAGTACTCAGCCTTATAAGCAGTCATAAAAATTCAGGCAGGAAATGGAAGATGATAATTTGAAGCAATGCATAAATTGTCAATTCTAAATTCCATGGTGAGCTTTCATATCTGGTCAGACAATGGTTCTGCCTAATTTAACTTCTTTGAGTGTGACTTAACTACTCATTGACCCTTGGTTCCCCCTTAAACAATTTATCAGTGAAAATTCTTCTGGGGATATTGATTGGAATTTTGGTGCACTTAAAGATAAATGTGGAAGGAATGGACATTGAATAAGACTAAATTTTCTTGCCTGTTGATATTTTTTTCTTACAGCATCCAGAACTTTATAAGTGACTTTCATATAACTTTTCTACTCCCTGTCACAAAATTCTTGAATAATTCATCTCAGGTATATTTTGATGACTTTTGAGTTTTCATAATATTGTTACTGCAACATTCACTTGGCTCCTGTTTGTGTGTGGAAAGGCAGTTGAGTGACACACAAAGCTTTCATCTCATAAATCTGCTACCTTCTCAGTCTCACAAGTTTCTGTAATTTTTTTGACATACAAAAATATCATCTCCAAATAACAGCACCTGATTTTTTAATATTTTGCCTTTTATTCCTTTTGTTACTTAATTTTGTTGACTAGGAATGTCCAATAAGATGCTAAAAATCTAGTGTCAGCTATTGTTCACTTTTCTTGATTGTAAAGAGAATGTATTAAATATTTCATGGTGGGGTATAATTTTAGCTTCAGGACTTTTTGTGTATATAGCAATGTGATTTCAATTTCAGGTTTGAGGAGAGTTTTACTGTAAGCATGAATGAGTGTAGAATTTTGATAAACTTGTTTTGCATCTATTGAGGCACAATTGTTATCATTTAATAACCATTTGCCTTTAGCTTGAAATGTAGTCATTAAAATAATAATATGCTTTAAAATCTTCAGTTAGGAATCCTTAGAAAAAATCCAGTGGGCTCATATCATATCACAACTTTATGTATGTGTAGATTTGAGTGTGCACACAGATTGGCATGCCAATGTGGGCTTACTACATCCACATAAAACCTGAGAGAGCGTAAAAAGAAATTCTAGACACACACAAAAATTAGTGCAGCCTCTGAGTAGCTGCATTTTTTTTTGGATGGGCTCGCTTTGCTGGCAGCAAGCAGGGGTACCATGACTCCTTTAAGAGAGGTTTTCCTGACTCAGCATTGGCAGAAAAAGAAACTGTGCAGCTCTCTTAAGAAGGCTTTGTGGTTTGTGCTAGTTGCAGAAACAGCTCTGGCTTTAATAGAGACCAAGCACTTGAATGGGGTTTGTGGGCAGTGTGTTGCAAGTTACCTGGTGGAAGCATGGGCCAAATGCTTACCAGAGTTGAGGTGGTGAGCACCGTTCCCATTCAGTGGTCTCAGAGCTGGCAGTAAGGTACCTCTGCCACATTGAAAGTCTGAGAGAGGTGGAGCCAGCATCCAGGGCTGCTACTACCACACTGCTTATCATTTTAAAGTACTTCTGATCAGAAGATAATTACAGATATCAAATAAAAACAGATTCAGACAGAAATAAACTTCTGAATGGGTCATAGTGCTTAAAAATGTATGTATGCTTGAGAGAAGAAAAAGAAGAATATAGAAAAAATAAAATCTTTAAAGAGAAAGAGTACAGACAGTCATAGAATAAAGGAATAAGGAAAATAAGTCACATAAAGATGGAATATACACAGAGAGTCTAGATTATATCTATTAATGTGTTTTCTTTGAGTTCTTTTGACTACAAACAGATATTTGATTCTGAGGGCTGCAAAGCTAAACCAACATATATATTTTTAAAGGTATCTTGACTTCAAATTTTGGGTCTAAAAATAGATTGCTTTAGAAAAGTGTTTCTGCTTTTGTTCAACAGAAGATGAGAACCTGAGGATTCCTTACCAGCTTATATGTTTGATCAAGCCATGAAACAATGGCTCAGATGGTCCAACATCCATGAAAGCTTCAGAACTGCTGGCTGAACTGGACCTACCACACAAGATACCCCATAAAATAACTTATTAACAGTGCCCCCAATTAGGAGGAAGTAGTTTAGAGAGCAACACCCAAGTTCCCTAAATGATTGTTTATAAATGTTTGCTTTCATTTAAAGGAGGATGTGCTGTAGAGATTAGTACTTTGCATTGGTATGGATCTTGATTCATTGACACAAATTTTAAGGTCAATTTTGTTATATGTATATTTCTGCCCTTGATTAAGGTATTCTGTTTGTGCAGCTCATTTAAAATATAATGTATAATTAAGAAATAAAGGTTCATAGATAATCATCTATAATAATCCAGATTGTAGTCATGTTAGTTAGGTTTTCTAAATGTACAAAGACTAACAGAATATGGCATTTAAAATGTTTTAAGAACTTAGAAGTTTTTGTGACAATGAGACACATCTGCTCCTGGCAGTACCAATGTACTTCAAGAGGACAATGGACATTGAAGAGGCTCCTTGTAAAGTTTGTTAGCCATGTGGGCAAGTAACTGCACTTGCCTGAACTGCTTATGGTATGCTGTACAAATTGGACATAGAGGACCCACAGAAAAATGATTGCTGGACTTTCTTAAAGGTGAGACAGTCCTTCAGGTTTCCTGCTTCATAAAAGAGTCTGCTAGGCATTCTGCAGGACACAGAAAAAAGTTACTGACAAACTGCCAATATACACAGAACTGTCTTTGAAATTTCCTGCTTCATGGAAAAGTCTTCCAGATATTATAGGCCTATAGGCTGAAGACAGATACCTCAATGTTAAAGAACTTTGGATGACTCTCCAGGCAGCAAGAGGTCTCTGTCAATTCTATAGTTTTGGAAGTTTCTTACAATGTACTTTCTGCTAATTTAAGTAATATTATATCCTTCTGGAGTCTTTGATAGAGCTGAAGAATAGATAGTTGTAATTATAGTTTTCCTGAGTTATGATAAAAGATAAAATAGATATAAATATTGTAACTGTAATTCTTGCTTGATACAAATTTCCTATGTTAAAGTTAAAATCTTCCTTTTTCTTTGGACATAAAAGGGAAAATGGTGTGGGAAGTCCTTCTGTATATGTGTTGCTTTTATTGGTTAATGAATCAAGCTGCTTTGGCCTACAGCAGGGCAGAACGGAGTAAGGTGAGAATTCCAAGCAGATGGAAGAGGAAAGAATGTGGAGTAAGAGAGACACCATGTAGCCGCTGAAGGAGACAGATGTCCTGGGAACCTTACATAGGTAAATCACAAGCCTCATGGTAAAACACAAAATAATAGAAATGGGTTAATTCAAGATGTAAGAGTTACTTAATAAGAAGCTTGAGCTAATAGGCCAAGCAGTATTGTAATTAATATAGTTTCTGTGTGATTATTTTGGGTATGGCTGGCTGGGAAATGAACTAGCTGCCTCCGCCTATAGGTGTGTGTTCATTGATGAGTGAGACTGTTAGTAAATTTCTGTTATTATAATGTTATATTATCATATAAATCAAAAATTTACCCAGTAAATGCTTATAACTTTATTTTATTTTGAAAAAAATTCTAAATTTACACTCAGGAAAGACATATTTCAATGTTCCCTTGTTGTTTCTTTCCCCTTCTCAGCAACAGGACCAGGTATCCAGCTGTATAACATTTACTAACTGATGGTGTTGAGTACTTCATATATGTAGTACCTTGGCACCTGCATATATCCTTTGACAATATCTCTGTTTGTATCTTTTGCTTTTATTTTTAAATTTGGGATGTTTATTTTATTATTATTGACTTGTAAGTTGACCACATAATCCTAATGCAAGTCTTTTACCAGACATGTGATTTGTAAATATCTTCTGGCCTTTGCAGTTCTGCTCACACTCTGAGTTTGCACTTGCTTCCTTGAGTGGTCTGCTATAATCACCATCCAGATTCCTCAAGTAATTGATTATTTTTTTGTTAATTTTGTCCAGGGTTTATAATAAATACTGGGTAATGTCAACATAAGAAACTCCTCATTCTGAACTTCCATCCATTTTCATCCTCTAAATGTTCTTCTGAAAACCCAAGAGTGATTGTTCTTCCTATATTTTGTAGAATTCACCTGAGGGACCATTTGAATCTCAGGTAGATTTTAACTGTCACTTTATTAATTACTTTGTTTTAGTAACATATTATTTTCTTGAATTTGTGATTAAATTGACTTGAATTTTACTTATAAATTTCATAAGTAGTTTTATTTTAAATTGCAGGTCTCTTTTGTTGCAATATCAATGGTTTTCTGTTTTCATATCCTGGGTAGAAGGGATAAATCTTATCCAAGGTTGGTAATTATATCATATTTACAGAAGGTAACTTTAAAAACTTCTTTATTATATATTTAATCTCTGCACAGTTATTTAGGATTTCCTTCCCTTTATTTTATTTTACTTCCTTTGACTTTTGTGAACAATTATCAGAAGCTTTCTTAGCTGATGCTTATGTCATTTTTTATCCCCTCTTCTAGGCTCGAAGTGTTATAATGCTATGCTTTCCCTTTTTTGTGCTACTTTCATTTTATCCCATGAGTGCAGGCTCTCTTATGTTTCTGTTTGTCTTATGTTTCTAATATTTCATTCTGTGTGGAAAAATTGCCTTCTTTTGAGGCATTTCTAGCTGCCAAGCCATTGCATTGGCCTTGCATAACTGCTATTTGCTATGCTGAATTCTCTTTTCCCAGAAGAGTCCATCTCTGTGTGACTTGTCTGATCTTCATCCTGTATACATAGAGTACAGGACTCTCTGGGGATAACTGTCTGGCAACTGCCAGCTCCCTTAGAACAGGCCCTGCTCTCTCTGGAACACACATTAATTCTTTCTTTTGCAGACCTCATCAGTCTTTAAAATATGAATATTTTGATTTCCTAAAAGATATTCTGTAGTGGATACTACATGTTACTTAGAAGTAAAGTCCTTTACAGACATCTTAATGCCAGCTTTATATCCTCTGACTCATAAATTTATATATCTAGCTGTGAACTCTCCTCTGAGCTTTGAGCTCACAAAGCACCTCACTTTTCTACCTATCATTCTAACTCAGAGCATTCCAAACTGAACTGTTTATTGTCCATGCCATTTCAGCCCTCTCACATTCTCTACCTTGGTTGGCAGTGTCAACAGCTCTCCAGTCAAAGCAGCTGCTCCATAAACTCCCTCCATTCTGCATGGTTTGCATGAGAATTACTATTCTTCTTTCTGTCTGTAATCATGAAGACTGGTTAAAGGATTGCAAGCTCATAATTAGCACAAGTAGTACAAATCAAAATGTTTTCCTGAGAGTTCTATGTCAAATCTTGAGCAAACACATCTTTCCTGACTGGAAAGGTAAGTACCTATAATGATTAAAGACCATCATTCCCATTTCAGGAAAAAAAGTTGAGCTGTGAGGAAGGGAACAGAGAAGTCAGTACAATAGAAACTATGATAGAGAAAAAGAATCCACAGGTATGTGGTTCCATCACTGTGTTATTCATGGTCTTCCTTTCATTGGGAAGTATCTGGAGCCAATATGAGAATGTTTCTGTTGGCTACAAATAATCTAATTGTGGCCTTAGAAGCAAGTTAATAATCTTAATAGGCATAGATAAAAACTTATAGTTGGAATTTTAATATAATATAATGGAGAATATTCATAAACAATGAGGATGAAGACTAAAACACACTAAAAGTAATAATCCAGCTACTGTCTTCATATTAAGCATGGTTTGTGACAGAAAGGAGAGGAAGGAACACTTCCAGATGGGATCATCATTGAAGGCTTCCTGGAGGACAGAAAGAAACCATATCTCAGAAATCAGCAATGGATGGAGACAGTAATGACAGCTAATAATATTTGAGTACTCCCAAGGCCCAGCACATCCATAGTGCCTTTCATGATGAATCATTTAAATCTTTATAAGAATCCCCTGAAATAAGCTCTGCTTTTTCCACTTTAGCAGAAACTGAGGACAAGAGAATTAAGTAATAGCCAATATGCCCCTGGAAGCAAGAGCCAGGGTCTAGACAGGGAGATCATATGCCCATATCTCTGTTCAGTATTACCATCTACTGACCCCTGATAGCTGAACCTGTCATTATAGTTGAAGAATACATACAAAAGTGATTCCAGTCTTTAATCTCAGAACTAGTGAGGTAGAGGCAGGATGATCAAGATTTCAAAGTCATCCTTAGTTCAAGGCAAGTTTGAGCTAAATAAGAACCAGTTTTAAAAATAAATAAACAACAACTGTGCAGAAACAAAAAACATAGGACAGCAGTTCCCATTTGTTTGGAATAAAAGTTTACACAGAAGAGAAATAGAAAATGAGCCCAAAAAACATATCCTGCCTATCACATCCCTAAAGCTCTCAAACTCCATGGACGTCTATGCTCAGTTATGTTTTCCTGAAGTCACCTTGGCCAAACCACAAAACCTCAATGCAGAGTATTCAAAGTCAGTGCATACAGCTATTGATGTGTCACACTGCACATGGACACCTGGATGCTACAATACATGGGAGCTAAAATCCAATCTATGCATCTTTCCAAATTCAGGGTCCTAGGTAATGGTATCTGCACAAAGGCTGTATCCTCTAATAATTTGCACAACATGCTACAGTAACCAGAAGTAGTAGCCTGTCCATCTAGACAACGTTGAGAAATGGGGAGCTGTTCATAGAGGTAATGAGTGGGGATATTCTCAGTGCCAAGTTCAAATCTTCCCATTGTTCCGTTCCTTAGATGGTGCAGTGCAGTGGGTATTCAATTCCATTACCAAGATTAAGAAATATGGTGAGAAGTGATGCCATTCTCTCAAAGGGATAGGACTAATATCCAAGTCCAGGCTTGACTGAGTCTCCAACTTTCCCGGCAACTTCACTGTCAAAAATGAGACAAAAATACCGTTTTCAGTATTATTCTAGCACACATATCAGTAGTATCAGAGGAAGGAAAGTCAGTTTCTGGCTTAGCAAAAGCAGATGTATATGAAGTCACTGACACTTGCTTTGAATTCCACTGAGAAGCAAAGTACAAAAGACAGGTGAGCAATGCTCTGAAGAGTGAAAATGAAGTCCCTTCTAGGCTCCTTCCACTTAAAAAGTGCATTATTGTCAAATTTGTAGCTATGCTCATGCTGAGAGTGTTGTAAAACCATTTCCATTTTGTCCCCAATGCATTCAGTCAGAATTGGCAGGTGGTGAAATGAATGGATGAAGGGGGGCAGGGAGAAAAGAAAGGAGGTTACAAAGAGACTGAACTTGCTGAGTCCATGTAAAGAGTGATCACAAAGCTTCCAGAGGTTTCTCTCAGGTCAGCAAAGAAATTCTCTGCCTCACTCTTCCCTTTTCTTTCTTTACCTGGCAACATTTTCAAATCAACTTTTTCCAGATAGTTTAAAGTTTTCAAACATCAAACACAGTCTCCAGAGAATCACAAGTGAGGGCATAGGATTTCTGATGTGGGATGATTGTATGCTATGATTGCCATTAATGAATACAGAAACTGCTTTGGACCTATAGCAGGGGGTACAGAGCTAGGCAGGGAAAACTAAACAGAATGCTGGGAGAAAGAAGGAGGAATCAGAGAGAAGCCATGGAGCCACCAGAGAAAGACACTGGTTGGAATTTTGCTGGTAATCCACAGCCACATGGTGATACACAGATTAATAGAAATGGGTTAAATTAATATATGAGTTAGCCAATATGAAGATAGAGCTAATGGGCAAAGCAGTGATTTAATTAATACAGTTTCTGCATGATTATTTTAGGGCTGAGCAGCTTGGAATAAACAAGCAGCCTTCTCCTACTACAGATTTTTGCTAAGCTAAAAGCAAAACCAAAATGATTTTGAAGAATTTGCTCACTTGAAGTGGTGAATCTGCATCCCAGACCAGAGGATATAAAAAGAATCATGAACTACAAGATTTCTTTGGTGGCAGAAGATACAAAATAATTCTACACTAGTTCAGAATTACATATAATAAAAGGTTATTTATTTAGGGGAGACTTACAGGTCACTGTCCTAGATCACAGTTCTCTACATGAATGGGGAACAGGAACAGAGTCTAGCAGCTGAAAGTGACAGGGGGAACCAAGAGCATGAGTACAGGCTTTACAGCTGCATTTATAGTATAAGAGATCACGCCCAAGTGGGTGGTACCTTAAAGGCTTTTGGATGAAGGAGCAGAAGTAGCTCCCACAGCACCTCTCTTTTTTGTTTAAATAAGAGAGTTTCAAACCCAATACAAAACTATATACACTAGGAACAGATATCAAGTATAAGATTAGAATTACAACTAGCATAAACAATATTAAGCAAGGAATTATGCTAAATGTTTTAATAAACATTCTATCCTAAACAATCTAAGTCTTGTATTGGATAAGGCTTGGCTAGATTATAAGAGGATGGTAACTATGACTACCTAATCTTCAACCCCATCAAAGGCCTAAGAATGGAAATAATACTACTTGAGTAGGCAGGAAGTGCAATCAAACAACTTCCAAAATGTGCAGTTGATGACAGAAACAACTGGCTACCTGAGCAGTCACCCAAAATCTCATTTGCAATGTTGAAGCAACCAACTTTGCCTAAGGCCTAGAGTAACTGACATACCATTTTCAGAGGCAGAAAAATTTTCAAAACTGTCTTACCCTGTCTTGGCAAGATTTAACAGTCCTTTTTCTTGTATCCTGCTTGTCTAATCTGGATATCATGCACTTTGTCAGTGGTTAAAGCTTGGGAAGTTTCTTGCCCAAAGGTCCATTGTGCCAAGAAGAAGACAAACTCCAAATGGAGTGCCTTTGGTGCTCAACACTCTCTCAGGAATAGAGTGGTACTGCTAGGAGTAATCATGTCTCACGTGAACAGAATCCTAAGTTATTTAAATGCCATGTTCTACAGATCTTTGAAGTGGTTGAAGGTTACCTATCTATGCAGAATACAATCTCTCTGTATCTAAAAAACCTAATTAGCCTGACTAAAAGTATAACAAACATGAATGACTATTGGCCTATAATACTTAATACCTATATAACATAAAGATTAAGACTTCATATCAGAATATTAAACAATCTTTAAACAACTGTGCAGTAAAGGAGGACAATGACATCAAAATGTAAACAATGTATGAATATCTTAATCAGAGGTAGAAATATATAATGCAATATGATAAATATATCCTAAAGTTGTATCAATATATAAAATGTCTTAAACAGAGGTGGAAACATACATGCATACAATATGACAAAATAACTTTGCATAGGTGTACAAATAGTATACACAGAAATAACAAATAATATGAATGTGTTTCAATATTCAAGAAACTATACCAGTGTAAATTTTCTATAAACAATAGCTCACAAGTATTCACTTTATTACTAACTATTATTATTATTAATAATGTGAACAAGTTCAATACTAAATTATCTATTATCCCACTCAATCTTCTTTTTTTGAGATCTCTGGACCTTCATAATTTTCACCCCAACCCCAATCTATGCAAGTAATAATCAACCCAAAAATGGTGTCTCTAACCGTAAGGACAAACTTTACTGGGAGAGGGGATGACACTTTGTAGAAATGCTTCAGAGTAGTTGGGTTTGGTGGCACATACCTTTAATCCCAACACTTGGGAGGCAGAGGCAGACAGATTTATGTGAGTTCAAGGGATGGTAGCACACAACTTTAATTCTAACACTTGGGAAGCAGAAACAGGCAGATTTCTGTGAGTTCAAGGACAAGCTGGTCTACAGAGTGAATTCCAGAACAGCCAAAGATACACAGAGAAACCCTGTCTCAAAAATTCATAAATTAAAAATAAAAATAAAAGACATAGAAGTTAAAATAAAGCCACATAAAGATGAAAAATACACAGAAATTCTGTATACTGTATGTTATTGTTTTGTCTTTCAATAGTTTGATGACTGCAGAAGGAGCAAAAGCTGCTAAAAGACATTTATTATAAATCTTGCTGGATTAATCATATGTGTGTGTGATTTAAATATATATATATGTATATAATGTTTTGACTTTAAAATTTATGTCAAAAGATATGTTACTTTGGAGACTAGGTTTTGCTTTTGTTTCCACAGGAAATATGGGACTGTGGGTTGATTCTATATCAAGAAAAATCAGGTTTGACCAAAGAATACCCCCTGAGAAATCTCTAATAGGAGGAATGGCCCAGATGTCTGAGTTCTACATCCAGAATAGTTCAAAGACTGCTGTCTGAGATGATCAAGACTCATAGGATACTCCAGTAAGTACTTGATCATAATTCTAAATTTTCTTTAGGTCCCCATAAATCATCAGTGCCCCTAATCAGCAGGAAGTAGCCTGGAAAACTATGCCCACATTCCCAAAAAATGGATTACAGATGTGTGCCTTTGTTTAGAATGTTGGTTACATGTTGTTATGGTTAATGGTCAGTAGAAAAGCTAAACAACAGAGATTAGTTTCAGAGTTCTTGTTTTAAAAAGGGGGGAGTACTGTGGGACAATGGTCTGTACCCTGTCACTTGTATTTTAAATAAATGCTAATTGGCCAGTAGCCAGACAGGAAGTATAGGCAGGGTGACCAGGAAGGAAGTAGAGGTGGGGCAATGAGAATTCTGGGAAGAGGGAAGTTTCAGTCTGCAGTCATCACCCAGACAGAGGAAGCCAGACAAAGAGCAAGCAAGATGTGACTGCCTCACCAAAAGAGGTACCAAGCCACGTGTCTAACACAGACAAGAATTATGGGCTAACATAAATTATAAGAGTTAATAAGAAGCCTGAGATACTAGGCCAATCAGTTTATAATTAATATAGACCTCTGTGTGATTTCTTTGGGACTTAACTGTAGGAACAAGGCAGGACAGAAACCTCAGTCAACATTTCTTATAAGAAATTAGGAAAGGAAGGGCCACCAATTGACTGATATGTCATGGTGTGAGACTTTCCTGTTCCTGAAGTCACATGGACTATGAGTTGACTCTGGAGAACACCATACTCTGTTCCTTCTTAGTACATATTTCTGCAGAAAGGTTATGGCACAGCCATATACAACAACATAACAGCTTGAACTCTCAGCAAAACCAGCCAGCAAGAGACAAAGCTTAAGAAGCTAGCAACGGTAAAAGAAGGTAGAGTAATTGAAAGCCCAGTGAGGGTTCTGTAGTAAGTAAGGGGAAAGGTGAGTGGTGGCATCATAGACAGAGGTATTCTGGGGGCTACTTCCAAATTAGAACAAATAGACAACTCCCTATGGGACTTTAATGATGTGGAAGGCCAGGCATTTGCAAGTGAGTCTCCTGTGTATGAATGGAAGCTGCTGAGTCAAGTTCACTTCATTAAAGATAGTACATAAACCTAAACAGTTTTTAGCTGGTAAAACATTTTCTTATATCATATCATGTTTGATTCAAATACCTTAGAAAGTGAACAGTTGAGATATTATGGAAGAGGTAGAAAAAGTGAAATTGTGCAATGTCACATTGATGTTGAGACAAAGAGTGCAGGTTAGAATCCATATTATTTAATGATACATCCTAGGTCCCTTTCCACCCATCATCCCAGCCCCACCCAGATTTAAGAGTACTAAGGAATCTAAGGGCCTGACCTGCCTTTTTCCTTGAGTACAAATAATAACAAGGCATGGCAAGGAAACACCATGTCTACAAGGTCACCCAATATGAGCTTGAACTCATATATTTTCTCCAGATAGTAGAAGATTCTTTGAAATGTTGCCTAGTTGGTTCCAATGTGCAATGACGATTGAGAACTGGTGAGCTCAAATCGTGTTTCTTAAACTTTAGTATGCTGCAGAAACGCCCAGAATGCTTGCTGAACAATAGCTAACTGGATCGGGTCCTAGGTTTCTCAGTATGTCTGCCTTGTAACCCACAAACTTATCTTTAAACAATATCAAGTTGTCCTGTTGATACAGCTGGTCCAGGAGCCATACTTGCAAACAGTTTGGTTTGAAGATGGGCTTGGTCCTCACTGTCTCTCCCTGGAAGCATCTATTCCTAGTTAGCTTTCTTATTTGTTGTAAGCTCTGTGGGACAGGATCTAGCTTTCCCATGAAGATATGTAAACATTTTTAAGTAATCCCCTAAAACGTTTAGATTGTGGCAAGTTTCCCATTCAGTTGTGCTTGAAATAAAACTGATACTTCTGATTTCTTGTGCAAGTACTGATCCAATTCTGTGCTTAGAAGAGATGGCCAATTATGTGATTTATGGGGGCTTTTCTCATCACAACAGGGAGCACATGTTCTAGAACTTTAAGCCAGATACTGCATAGGATGAGACTTCAGAGTGTGTGCAAACACACATTAATGTGTGAACAAGAAGTTGGCTGTCACAGGGCAACGACAGCACTCCTTTCCTACCCCTGTTATATATCCACCCTTGTCATGGCATCAAGGTAAACAGGGCTTTTTTTCCTGTGCCTTGACCTGCCTTTGTCCAATGAGAAGTTACTAAATATGAAATGAATGATGACGATTTAAATTGTGTCTGTCTCTTTGAGTTTTCATATTAGACAATTTAGTGTGAACTTGTTCACATTAATAATAATAATAATAGTGAGTAATAAAGTGAATACTTGTGAGCTATTGTTTATGGGCAATTTACACTGGTATAGTTTCTTGAATATTGAAACACATTCAAATTATTTGTTATTTCTGTTTATAATATTTGTACACCTATGCAAAGTTATTTTGTCATATTGTATATGTCCATATACAATTACAGGGGATCATCCACACTGAACTAAACCTCAAGCAGAGCCTCCATGGTCAATCTGTGGGCAACACAGACTTTGAAAGTAGTGGTGTATGGTGGTCAGTATCTAGTTAGCAATTGCCTAGGACAAGCACATTCAGCTTGACCAAATACTAGCAACATATCATTGAATAAGCCATTCAACTTCTCTGTAACTCTTTCATTTTTATTAAAAGTAGCTAACTTCTATAATATACATCTTCATTGTGAGGTTTATTATTGGTGAACTAACTAATGCACAATGTACCAAGCATATTACTTAGCATACAGAAAGTGGTACGGTTTTGTTGGTATTATTTATATCAGGCTCTTACCTTGAGTAGAAGATGATAGCAAATAATAGCACATATTTTTAAATATGTAAAATTAGATAAAATATTTATGATGTAAATTTTGAAGACATTTACATTTGACTAAACTACAATTTAAAGTTAATGCAAAATGTACCCTTAGATATTTAAGATCTCAGGGTATTTACATTTCAAATATATTTTCAGGGAATACTCATGGAAGAAAAAACTGTGAGAGAGAAGGATCCAAAGAGAAGTAGGACTAACAATGAAATGCAATGAAAGTCAGGGTTTAAATAAATAGTGACAAAAACAGGAAAGGAGAACTTATCACAGCAGTGTTAGATGTCTTGATGTGTGAACATAGTAGACAAGTTATGAGAGATGAGAAATCAAAACAGAGTATTAAGACCTTTCCCTTCATAGTGAGAAGATATTGATATTCAATTGAACTAAGTAACAACAAATAGCTATATAGTTTTTGGTTTGTGAATGCATTATGCTAAACAATGGAGGTGCATCAGTGGACCAGAAAAAGATACCTGTCACTGTGGAACTTGTCTTGTGTGAAACAGGGAGAGGGGAGCAGAACAGATAAAGAATAAACACTGGTCAGCAAATCCTTACTTTGTTAAGTTAAATGAAATTTGCAGTTCAGTTCCAGAGTCTAAAGCTCTCAGAATTTGTCATTTCTATACTGATAAAAACAACAAAAATACTGGACTAACTAAGTATCAACAGCTTTTCTTGGATTCATCAGAGAACTGACTTTTTTTTAAAAGATGAAGTTTGGAGTATTTCTCCAATAGTTTTTAAATTCTTTTAAGAATTTCATACACAAGTACTATATTAATAAAATTTCCAATGAATCCATAAATGAGGTCTTGAATTTGAGAAGGAGTTAGTGGGGTACATATGCACACATTCTCACATACACAACGTTGAAGTTATTTGGTGTTCCTCCTGTGTATGTTTATGGTTGACCACTTGGAATTGGATAATCTAACAAATGGGTCATTCCTGAAGTAGATTGAGTCTCCCTCTTTTACCTTCCCCAACTGATACATCTATAACACAACCTTGACACCTAAGGCACACATTGTGGAAAAGGGAGCAGAAAGATTGTAAGAGTAAGAGGAAGGGGATGTCTACTGGGAGACAGTGTTATCAATATATGAGAGGCTGAGTCACCCATGAAATTTTAATAATATGGTCCCCAATCTAAAACTGCATAATGACCTATCAGTTGCCACACCAAAGTGAATGGGGGAAATTTCACAAGGCCCCACCCTTAGATGAAGGCAATTAATGACTTCTAAGAAAGAATTGTTTTTTTTAAAAAGGAAACCATATTCCTGAAGAGGGCAAATCAAAGACATTTATAAAGAGCAGAAATCCCTAGTACCTAAGCATGCATATTCTCAGGCAATCTAACATTAATAAAATTTGCCTCCAAGAATCTTTTCTCATTGAAAAGAGCTTTTTGAAAAAATCCTCTACTGGCTCTGGTGGGGTAGTCAACTATCAGAAAATACTTCACTGAAGCTTCATCTCAGACTCCCATAGAAAGGACATCCTTCTCATTCCAAATACCTTAGACTTCCTGCTTCACCTAAGGATGGAAGCCTTGTAAGAAGAAACACTTCTGTTGGTCATAGGCCATAGACATGGAAAAGCATAAATTTAATGTATCAATTGAGGCAATAACATGATAATCTAAATAATGACTATGATCTTCAATATAGGGCAAATAATTAACATTTCTGCTATGGGCAAGAGGTACAGAAAATTGATGATAAAGAAGAATAAGAGGGAGAGGAGGATGATGAAGAAGAAAAGAAAATGTGAGTCTCTAAAGTTGAACTTATACCTCAAGCTGTATATAAAAACTAATTCAAAATAGATTAAAGACTTAAAATATTAGAGCTGATCACACAAAATTTTAGAGAAATTAAAGATATACATCTTTGATCTTTGAATTAGGCAATGATTTCTTAAGTCAAACGTAACATCACTAAAATAAGAAAAATTAGATTTCACGCAGATGGGAAATGTGTATGCTACAAAGATTATCATAAGGAAAGTGACCTAGGAAGACATTATTTTTTACAAATCATATATGATTAGAGATTTATAGCTGTAATGAATAAATATTTGTTAGAATTCAATAATAAATGATTAACCCAATTAAAAAACAATCAAATACTCTAATAAACATTTCTTCAAAGAATGTATGCAGTCACTGACCATCAAGGAAATGCAAATCAAAACCACACTGAGATAAAACTTCACATCCAATAACATGGCTGCCATCAAAGTGTAGATATGGACAAGTAGAGGAAGAGATGTAAAAATAAAAATAGTACCCTCAGTATGACTGATGAGGTTGTACAAGGCTGAAACCCCTTTGGCAATCAAATTGGCAGTCTCCCAAAAAATTAAATGCACTTAATATATGCCTCATGTTAAGAATGTTAGAAAAATGGAATAATAGGTTATAAATATTCACTGTGGCACTCTTCCAACTAGACCAGAAATGGCAAAACTTAATTTCCATCACCAATGAAAGAATAAATGAAATATGGCCTCTTCTTATCTGTGGTATCTGATATCAGCCTGGAAGGAAAACCTGCTACTTTCTGCATTAAAGATGGACACTGAACACAATGGCAAGTCCAAAAGAAGTCAGTCACAACACGCTGCACATTCAAACCTTAGCTTATGTAAAATATATACAATAGGCAAATCTGGAAAGAGAAAGTAGCAAAGTGGCTCCTAGCATTCTGATATGAGAGGTGTTTGCGATCATAGAAGGAGGCATCCTTGGGCAGGGTTTATGTCAAATGTATTATATGCTGATTATATAAATTGCATACACTAAAATTACTTAATGATCACTTTAAATGGGAAAATGACAGCTCATATACAGTTGATATCAAAAAAGAATAAAAGAACACTTCAATAAACAAACATTCTTCAAGACTGATAATGACAACAAGAAAAGTATAATTGCAAAAATAAAAATTATAAAAAGGTTCTTTTTAATTGAGAAAATATTAATTCCTAATTTTAAAAAGGTCATATATCCGAAATAGCATTTAATGAGACAAAGAAAAGTATGTAAAAAAAACCTCTTCTATGTGAAACAAGAAACATACAAATACGATTATTATGAAAAATTTCAATATATTTTTCTTGGCATGTTACAAAATAGAAAGTAGAAAAAAGAAAACACAGGTTTAGTAATTTAGATAGCATAGTAAGATTAATAAAATACATATATAATTACTTTAATATCTAACCAAAAATTCACCTTTGTAATTATTCCTGTGATGTTTCCAGAATTTAATTATATGTTAAAATTGTAAAGGCCATATTCTCTGACAATATTACATTAAAGCTATAAATTAATCATAAAATGTAATCAAAATAAGGAAACCACTTGACAATTAAATAACATTCTATTACAAAATGGTTAGTTCACAGAAGAAATAAAAATTTTAATTATATGCTTTTTAGAAAACAGCAAAAATGAGGAAAATATTTATCAAAACCAGTGGAAAAAGACTTACCCTTTATCTAAAGTCAAATCAAAGCTTTCATTATTAAATTACAAAGAAAGTAGTTACAGTAATTAAACATTCAGTTAAAAAAATAACACCAAGATTAGCATCACTAAAGGAGGAAGTGAGGATGCTAAAAGCAAATAAATGTGAATCACAAGCAAATAAAATAGAATTTTTAATTTATTCTGAAAGTGATTCTCAGACTCCTAAAACTGGGATAGGAAAGACTAGACATGTAGAAAGAAGCTTTGGGAACAACACATAATGTAATGAGACCTGAGTGTTTAAGTGCAGATGCAACCAACTATGAAGTTATACTAGAAAAGGCTGAAAAAAGAAAGCAAGCAAACCTTGATGTGTCATTTGCCCTCTGTTCCTATGTCATCCCCTGGGACTGCTATTGTGGATTTTTATGTAATTGCTTTAGATTTCTCTTTATTCTTTTCTTGAGATAGGATTCCATATATTCCAGGCTAGCCTCAAACTTGCTTCCTAGTGAAAAGAAGGCTTTGAACTCCTGATCCTCCCAGCATTACTTCTCAAGTACTAGAATTCTAGGTGTATGCCACCATTCCCAGCATCTACCCAAGTATTTATGAATAAGACCCAGGAGCATAAATTAAAACCTGTATCACTGCAAATAGACTAACCATACATAAAGCTGGAGCCCTGTTGGGGCAACACAACTGTTGGTAAATTACCTCTTTCTGACACACAGTATAGAGTTTTACTCTTTCAGAGTAAAATTTCAGACAAAATTTCAGACAAAATATGTCACCCAAGGAATTCTTGTATTCAATGTTATACTTAGAGTTGTAACTGCTTTGATCTCTGTCATCACAAAGTAAAGACAAAATATAGTTTAGTGGACAAATCCTAAACTGACCATCTCTAAGCTACAGGAAATGACAAATATAACCATCTCTGGAGAAATACACTTTATATTTTCATTTAAAAAAAATCCCACAAATAAGGTTTCAGAGAAGATGTATAAATCTTCTCTGAATTATAAATCACAGGATCTCCATGGAGAATGAAGACACAACAATGGGAGGAATGAGAACAGTTGAACATTCATAGCCTCAGTGATATAGACAGAGACCTACCAAGTATTTGAGATAGAACTGCTGTGGGAGGCAAAGTCATTTCAATAATGTATAATTTAATACAATTCCTAACAAAATCTCAAAGATTTTTTTTAATGTAAGAAAAGGCTTCCTAAAGTGCATATAGGATCTTAAGGAGCCCTAAGTGCTAAAGCAGTCTTGAAAAACATAAGATAAAACAGTATTGAAAAAGAAACTAAAAGACAAAAATACATCCCCACAAAAAAAAACTTCCTACAAAGGGACAATAATCAACACCCCATGGTATTGACATAAAGACATATAGACTAAAAGGACAAAACAGAAATCCAGAAAAGAAATTCTTTGATCAAATGAATTTCAGCAAGGTATCTACATCACTCAATGTGAAAATGACTTTTCTCAGTAAAGGGTACTGGGGAAACTGAGTAACCAAATAAAAACAATTGTGATGTTGGCCTTTAACTTACTTATATATAAAATCAACTTAGAATTGTCACATATCTGCAAATAAAAATTAAAAGTATCTGACAGTGGTGGTATAAGTTTTTAATCCCAGCACTCCAGAGGCAGAGGCAGGCAGATGTCTAAGTTCTAGGCTAGCCTGGTCTACAGAGACAATTCCAGGACAGCCTGAACTTCCATGGACTTTCTCAGTTACACAAAAAAACCCTGTCTTGAAAAATCAAACCAAACCAAACCACACCAAACAAACAACAACAAAACAAAAACAAAATAAACAGCAAAAAGAACCCTGAAAATCTTAAGAGAAAGTATGGAGACAGATTTTATTGAGTTCGAAAGCTATTCATTAGAAATAATATAACTATTTTATAAGGTAATCTAAAATATAATTTAAGAGACTAGAAAGAATCTGAACACAAATAACAACAATTATTTGACCAGAAGACAGGATTATTTTATAAATATCTTAATTCTTGGTATAGGATACTTCCCCAGGAAGCTTTGGTCAGAGCCCTCAATTTTTTCAATGGAAAAAACTATTTCCATTGCTTTCTATTACCCACCAGAACCAAATGGTAAGACCTTGTTGCTGAAGGCACAAACACAACATTTTGGGAGTGGGCCATAGAAAAATTAAGCTGGAACTGACCTGAAAATTCTTTTTGCCAACAAGCTTTCATAGTAGCAGATGGTGGTATCAGACCACTTACAGAAGGAACATCAAGAGCATCCCTGCAGCCAACACTGCCTTCTATCAAACCAACATGCCAGACAAGATATGCCTATTGGTGCAATAGTAGCATGAAGAAATAGAAAAAACCAACTGCTGTTGAAAAGGTATGAGGCCTGTTGTGCAGAAGGGATTTTAGGCCTGGTATAGTAAGCCTGGTCAAAATACCATTGTATGGGAGATCATGGGCCCTAGGGAAGAATAGAATAATTTTTATACAAAAAATAAATGTATAGTGCATGTACACATCTTGTTGAATTTTTTAAAGGTTGAATTGAATGAGTAGTTTCAGGAGGAAGAAAAGTCTATCACAATACGTCTTCAAATACAAAAAATAATTCTAATCAGTCTTAACAATAAAAACCTGGAATCAGATACTGGGGTGAAAGTTGAAAGATCAGAGAAGCAGAGTAGTCAACAACTACTTCTTACCTGTCAGAAGCCAGCTGACATGTTTGAATATGTCTGAAATAGGGAGTGAGGACTGAGGAAAGAAATAGATAAGAGACAGAAGACAGAGTCAGGAGGGCATTCAGTAAATACTGTTTCCACTCAAATTTATTTCTCATAGCCTTTGTATAACTGGAACAAAGGGAAAGGCAAAAAACTTCCTTACCATTGTACAAGGAACAAATGGAATTCCTTTTTTAATTCTCAAAGCATCCAGTAACCACAACCTAGATCAAACATCCTCTTATCTGGCCTTGAGGATCAAGACTTCTAGAAACCAAATCTTAGATTAAACATCCAGTTATCTGACCTTGAGGATCAAGAATAGGTTTGAACTCTCTGACCTTAAGTCAAAATGGAAAAGATTAAAATCTGTGAGCTCCCACAGATTACCCTCTTTAATTTATTTATTAATTCTGGCACTTCTGCCACAGGACAGATGGCTGTGCCTATTTTAGGTTGTCTTTTTCAATCTTCCAGGATTACTCATCATTGGCATACACATTCCATCATGTGAGTTTTGTCTTAGATTGACTGGAGGCAAAAAGATCTTGCCTTTCTCTGACTACAAGTCTCTGTTCATAAAGGGTTAAGGGAGGGTGTGTAGCTTGATATCCGATACCTCTGAGCCAACTTTCAATCAAGAGTTCACAAGTAACTTGATAATCATAGGCAAGCAGATAATACTTAGCAATGCACATGCTCCTATGGCTGCAATGACTCCGAATAAAAGAGTAAAGGATGACCAAAATGGAATGGTCTCTTTAATTTGATACAGGATGTCTTCATCAATTCTAACTGCATCAAAATACAAACCTGCTTTTTAAGTCGCATTGAGTCCAAGGACTCATTAGCATCATGCCAAACCCCTCTCAGATCACCTCTAACCATTTTTCCATTCATTAATATTTTCAATGTGGACTGATTCATCTGGACCCTGTCCCGGCTGCACCTGAGCTCGGCCCACCCGGGCTGAGGCCTTGGGGGAAGGGCAAGTCCCCTGCTAGGGGGCCTCCTTTGTCCCACGGAGCCGAGCAGAGAGGAGCGGGCAACCCTCAGTAGGCCTGCTTTTGGGACCGGGAACCTCGCCCAACCAGCTTCCGCGGATTCATCTGGACCCTGTCCCGGCTGCACCTGAGCTCGGCCCACCCGGGCTGAGGCCTTGGGGGAAGGGCGAGTCCCCTGCTAGGGGG